>PVJX010001821.1:0-147863 GCA_004027295.1 Dolichotis patagonum | reverse complement strand
GAGTGAATATCTCCAATTGTCTAGCTTTGAAATTTATGTCTTACATTGCTTTCTTGTGATCCGCTTTGCTCTGTTTTGTTGTATTTAATTTTACCCTATTGATATAATTGCATGTATATTTGAGTGGGTAAGATGGTTGACCATATTGTTGTTTTTGTCAGATCGTGGAGCAGAACTGTTAACAGTCTCACTGTTTGAATGTCTACTTTACATGCTTTAACTTTGTAATTTGAACAACTATTTCGAAGCAGTCAGTATGTAATTAGTCAAGTAATAATTTCTTAGGTTTTATTGTTGTACTTTTCCTTTTTTCCTTGGAATACTGTATGGTTGCTACCCTTTATTCTGTTTTATTTTGTTTTGTTTTTTCCTCTTTAAATAAAATTATAAAAAAAATAGTGATGTGATTCTCATGCTCTTGTTCTCAGTTGTTAAAATTTCTTGGACAGGTACATTACTGAGCATAAAAAGTGAACTATAAAAAATAGAGAAGAACCACAAGAAAATTTCTGCTACATTTTTGCAATTATTAACCATCTTATTAGTAAGATGAGAGGTTCAGCAAAATCATATACCACGTTTCTATGTAAAGGTATTGTGTGAGCAGCTTGATCAAAATATCATGCACAAATACTAAGTAGTAACAGTTGCAGCTGACCCTAAAATATTTGATTTAGTATTTTATACTTCTGGGCAATTGATTTTACTTACACATTAAAGGACAAATTGAAAAAAAGTGGGAAAAAATAAGCCAAAATGCTGAAGTCCTCAAATAAGTTATAGTAATTAATTATGCTGTGTATTGTATTTAGAAGTAAGATTGTTTTAAATATAGGTGGTAAATCCAACCTACATTTAGTATTTAAGCTAAAGAAAGTAAAAGCTTGGGGAGCAGTAAAGGTCCGAGAGGTACCATTTTCATAGTTTTCATTGAATGTAAGAAAATTAAAATTTAAAACTAATTTTCAAAAATGAGCTAAAAGGCACTTTTGAAAAATCCTTGTTTCTGTTTCAATAAACAATGAACATATTTTTTCTGAGATATTAGATTTTGAAACTAATTCTGTATAATAAAGATAACTATATTTATTAAAAATAATCTTGATCATATAGATTAGATAATATTAAGGTCAGCATTACAATTCTTTTAAAATTTGCCCAGAAAAGACCATAATATTAAGTTAGTTACCTAGAAGAACCAAGTATTTATTTGAAGACTACCAGCATAGTGATTGTTTCCACTAATTCCTTTTCTAATCTAGAAAAATGCCTACATGAAATAAAGAAGAAAGGAAGGGGGAAAGTATCCAAAATCTTTTTAACAGTAAGTTAAAATTTATAGAATCATATACAAAAGATTTTCACATGCATGAGTGCAAACCAGTCTAATTATTTTTCTTTTCCTTTGGATAAGGGACATTCCTGTTTTGAAACTACTTACTACTTGGACCAGTTAAAAAAATGTGTGGTTTATTTTTACTCTAAATTTCACACACTATTCATATATATTCTTTTAAAGTGTTATGCTACTATTTTAATGTTTTTTGAATGTTATTCATTGATTCCTGTAGTGCTACATGTACAACTATTACCATTTTATTTCATCATGAAGAACTTCCTACAACATTTCATGTTCTGCAGCTGACAGTGTTATATTTCTTCCACTTTTGTCTTTTTTTCATTTTGAAATTTTCACTGAACATTGGTTCCTAATTTGAAAGTTCTCTTTATTTCTCTCTTTCTCTTTCTCTTTATATTTCTCTTTTTCTCTGTTTGGTACTGGCGATCAAACTCATGACCTTGGACTTGCCAGGCAGTCACTTACACCACTGAGCTAAATCCCCACCTCTTAGTTTCCTCTTTTATCTTACTTGCATAAATTCAAACAATTCATCAAATTCAAATGAGAAAGTCTTTTAACAGTGCTAAAAAGTAGAAAATATTTTCCCTCTGTTTACATTTAAAGCTTTATAAGCAATTTTGATAACTTAAGTATGATATGCACCTGTTTATTTTTCTTTATATTTTTGTGTCATTAATGTGGCTCCATTTCTTGCTTTCATAACTTTAGATTATGCTTTACAAATGAAGAAAACATTTGGCCATTGTTTTCTTCATGCTTTTTACTTTCTCTCAGTCAACCTTTTCGTCTGGATATTGCTTGACACTAGCCTCTCCATGTCTGATGATCTGTTTAATTTTTAAATCATTTAACTTATATTCATATTTTCAAAGTTGCAAATCTATGTTATACTTATGAATATATAAAAGCATTAAATTATCAAGTGTTTAATCCTTTTTTTGAGGTACATTGTTACTATGTAGTTCAGGCTGGCCGCTATGTAACCTGGGCTGGCCTTGAACTCAGATCCATGCTCCCACCTCAATCTTCTGGGTGCTTGGATTATAGGACTTTGCTCCCACATCCAGTTTATCAAAGTTTTTTCAAAGGCAACTTGAATATCAGAATTGTTAACTTAAAATTTACACATTTAAAGAAATGAGTTACTGCCTGGAAATGCATGTCTGAACAGGAAAAAGAAGTATTCCAAGGAAGATAAAATTTTGAAAATTTTTTAGTGAAACAAAATATGAGATCTATACATGATAGTTTCCAAATTGAAAGAAGAAATTAGAGACTTAAAAAAACTGAAATATACAAAAATTTTTTCCTTCTTTAGAATATAACCTTTTCTAGGTAGTGATAGTTTACATTTGTTCTTATCTCTAACTTAATGAAAAGAGATCTATATTAATTACCATTTATATTAATTTTTCTGATAAGTTTGTATTCATCTCAGATGTCCATTTTTGGATTGGGTCTTTGAATTTGAGGAATTGGATTTTTTTCAATTCTTTATATGTTCTAGATATAAATCCTTTGTCTGAGGAACAGCTGGTTATAATTTTTTCCCACTCTGTTGGTGATTTCTTCTCACTCTGTTGGTGATTTTCTTCAAAAAGCTTTGGTAGAGCCAAAGCTTTTTAATAAGATAAGATCCACTTGTTGATTCTTTGTCATTTTTCCCTTGCAGTCTGGTTTGTTTGTCATTCAAGAGATGCAAATTAAAACAATACTGAGATCCCATCTCACACAAGAAAGTATAGTGTCATCAAAAATTCAACCAACAACAAATTTTGGAGGGGCCTTGGGGAAACGTGAACACTTCTCCACTGTTAGTGGGTGTGTAGACTGGTGCAACTATTGTGGAAATCAGTATCTAGATTTCTCAGAAAGCTAGAATTAGAGGTCCCATTTGATCCAGCTATTCTTCATTTGGGTGTCTTCCAAAAAGAATGAAAACATTATATCACAGCAATATATGAGCACCCGTGTTTATTGCAGCACAGTTTGTGACAGATAGTCTAAAGAACTATATTTAGACAAAAACTTTTTTTTAACTTTCCAAGTTATATGTAACAACACTTTTTAAGCAAAACATTAAAAGTTTAAGTTTACCTTAGGAGCATAAAAATTATATTAGCTTTATTTTTTCAACAGAAGTGAAATAACAGTCTAACAGAGCCAACTTGATAACAATTTGAAAAAAGTTATGACCCAGTTATATTAAATTTAGTCAAATTTTTCATAGCATGTTAAAAGATAACAACTTTACTCTGACATTTACCAATTTGGAAGACATGTTTTTTGTGGCACTTTCTGTAACTATAGCTACATTATGTTTCTGAAAAGCAGGTCAAAACAAATGGAGCTAAAAAGTTTCCATTATGGAAAATATTGGAAGGGCTGGATATTTTCTGTTTACAAGTAAAAATGCAAGAGTATACAAGTAAAAATATTCTAAAGAATTAGCTAAATTACCTATCTCTGCATCTTCATCTACAGTGTACTCTTTCATTCAACTGAATGTAAAATGTAACTTTTTTGCCAAGAGATATCCTTGTTAGTGATTCTGTAGTAAACAAGGTGTATGCATTCCAAACTCTGTTGAAGTTTTCCTTCTACTGAGTGATTAAACATTCATCTGTACTAGTAAATAGTGGTATGCATGAAGAAGAAAATAGGATCCTCAATTTATGGTGTATTTAAAGTAAGATGAAGTCAGAAAATGGGCAAAATTGAAAATGAGAGCATAACAAGTCCACCATTTGGGATAAGATGGGCTATATTTTATAACAAACAATCTTAACATACAATGTTCAGCAGTACCAAAGCTCATTTCTCTCTCGTGTTTTCTGGCTTACGGGTGTCAGTGGAGTCTGTACTGCAGATGTTCTCACAGGGACCTCGGTTGATGGACTGAAACATTCATAGAGATGCGCTGTCTGGAACATGCACAAGCCTTTGTGTACAAAGGCTATTTATTAAAATTAACTAGCCCAACAAATATAAACCAAGTATTACTGTATAAAAACTGGGCCATATGGACAGGTTAGCCATTAGTGACAGAAAAGAACAGTTTTAACAAAGTTGACAACAAAGACTTTTTAAAATAGATCGAACCATAGAAGCTCTAATAGAAAACATATGAGTATAGGAAAGTTGCTTGATAAATTGTTACATGAGGATATCGGAGAAGCAGGAAGGGGATGTGGAGTTAGAGTTTTATTTTGTTTGGGTTTTGTACTGATGGACATACTAGAGAATGTTATATTCAAAGGTGAATGTGGAGTGAAGAATAAAAAAACTCCAGTGAGGAAAATAGTTTTGCATTGAATATAATAGAACATGTCATCTGTAAGTAAGTCTGAGCACCAGGTTGAAATAGAACAAAGAGAGGGTCATCCTATGTTTGGTAGAAGAAAAGTCATCATGATGATAGAATATAAGATTGGGGCAAATCTTAAATTGAGGTGCATCCATAATTCTTAAAGGTGCTGATTAAGAGATTTTCAAAGTTGCTTCATTTACTTACTAGAGTAAAAGAAATTTCTTTATGGTCTAGATTAGAGAAACAAATGTTACTAAAGATAAGTCAATACAATCAGAAAATCAGTTATATTGTTATTTTCATATGTATAACAATAGCTGAGTTTCTCTAGGCATTGAATTTAAATGTATTCTAGATCTCAGTATTTTCTTGCATATTCACTTGGATTGTTTAATTCTGGAAACTAAATCATATTTGCTTATTTTTACATGCTGGATTCAGTTAACTAGTTTTGGAGTGTGTTACACTTCTCAACCATTTTCTCTTCATTGAAGTGATTGTTAAGGTTGATATCCTGTTCCACTGTCATTTTTGCAATTGTCACTTTTCTGTGATATAAAATAATGATTATGACCCTTGGTAACAGTGATGCTCATTCTGATGCCTTTGAATTTAGACCAGTTCTCTGCTTTTCTTTCCAAGCTGTAAGAACACAAAAAAGCTCTACACAATGGCTTGAACCCTAAAAGGATAATGTTTCAATGATTTATTCTTCAACTCAAAAACAAATGTCCACCATCACAGGTACTTACATATTGATGATTTCTTAGAACAGGATGGGATTTGTTACTATATATCAATACTAAATTACAATTAAGTATTTATCTGTAAGGATAATTAAAGATGTTGTTTCTTTGAGTCTATCAAAATATTATCATTAACAACCTAATTTTAAGAAACAAAATACACTTAGCAAAAAACTAGAATAAATATTCTAAGTTATTCTTTTAGATACTCTTTTAAAAAGATATCTTTAGTCATTGCAACTTCAATAATAATTCAACTTATATATTTCTTGCTTTTGGAAACTATATCTAAACAACATTTTCTCCAAAAGTATAACACAGAAATTCACAGAATTTGGAGTTCAAAACATTTTCTTAAGTTCAACACATCTTAGCCATATGCCACATCTACCTCTGTATCCTACTGTTATCAGTAGAAAATAATTTTAAATTTCTGTTTACTGACTTCTGATAAAAAGATTGTGTAGACGGTATAGCATGTTTTCCATTAGTAATTAGTATAACACATATATGGTAACTTTTTTTGCAGAGTACTGCTATTGTGCTTAAATGTATTTAGCAATTTGAAAGACTAATTGTTTACTTATTCCTTGGGATAAGATTAAAGTCTGGTTTTAAAAAGAACTAATAGATTAAAAAGCTATCTAACAGATAATGTTTCCTCATTTTTTAAAATTTTCAGTTCTCAGGGTTTCATATAAGCTAAGTAGTTACTATACTCCTAAACTGCACCCCCAACCCCCTAAATGCTGACATCTTATAATAATTGCCCATGATAAGTGATTTAGAAAGGCAATTCTTGGCTTAATAAATGACAAGTATAATTTTCTGACCTATGCTTTTTTTAAAAAACACAGTATTATTGAATCACAATAGAAATACTTCAATGACTAGATTTCATGTGTTTACATCAAAATCTATTATAATTTTATTTGATGTATGAAAATAATTTCAATGCTAATGCACATAAACATAAAAACCCTACAGAAGAAAATCCAGCTTGCTGTTTGTATTTGTCTTTGAGTTTATTTATGATTGCTTCTGAGTTTGTTTTACTTTCTTAATTCTTTTTTGTAGATGTCTTATATTTTTTCTATTTTAAGACTGAGTCCAGGGAAAAAGAGTGAAGTTTACAGGTTTTCAAAAAACTATAACTGTGAAACAAGCTCACTGATAGCCAATCCCAAAGGTGGGGACCATTCTGTGGAGAAAAACAAATATCATCAACACAGTAAGCTCCAAAAATAAAAGTTCAAATATTTCTGTTAGTCACAACCTGGCAACAGTTTGATCAATGATCTGTATTAGGTGAGACAAAAAAAAAGTTACATGAAGTAGATTTACTAGCTGCAGATAGGCATCAAGTAACAAAACAACAATAACAACAACAAAAAACCCCATATACACCCACAAAAAACCCCTGGTATCTTTGGGAGTCAGGCCCTGAGGTTCTGGAAACCTGTCTAGGGCAGGAGTCCTACTGTGTGTGTCTCATTGTGTCTCATTGTGTCTCAGCCCTGAAAGACAGCCTCCCTAGTTCCTACAAGATCTGGGGTAGTGTGACTCACTGGGCAAAGTTTTCCTAATTCCAATAGAGAGAAACAAGAGTTCCAGGCAAGCCTGAGCAATTTTCCTCTAACTCAAACACTATATTCCCCAGGAACAACCAGAATACGGTCCTGATTAAAGCATTTCTTCTCTACCTAAGGAATTACACTTTAGGGGACTCTGTCAATATAGTTAAAATACAGTGAAAAAAACAGAGGGAGAAAAACTAGGTCAAGTAGGGCTATCCAGGAGCTACCTGACAATAATCAGAGTGAAGTGCTCCATTTCCCAAGTTCACGTGGTTCCATAAAAGCAGTGGCTCAGCTTTGCTTAATTTAGCACGATACACAGGAATCTGCTGAGACAGTTCTCCAATGTCTCTCTTCCTCCTGCTCCTTATACTGGTATTCTTTCTAAATTGCTGGCACCACTCAGAAGATGGCCAGCAAACAGAATAGAAATCTCTGGGCCTTCGTGAATTTCAGTATGTACATGAGGGAAACTAAGAGAAAGAACAACAATGCTTTTGAAATTAATTATATTAATGTTAAATGTAATACTAACTGATATTTTTAAAACAGAAATTTTATATGTAGTGCTCAATTTGGCAGCACATATACTAAAAAAAACTTATGTGTAAATGAGTTATCATGACATTTAAATACATAGCCACAATTTAACATTGAAATCAAATTAATCATGCCTGTGCCCTCCAACATTTACCATAGCTTTATGACAAAAAGTTTGAAAATATCTTACAGCTTGTGAACTACGCAGTAAACTTCTGTAACATTTTAAAGAAGCAAATAATTATAGCATAAATGTTTTGTTTTTCATGCTTCTACTATCTCAAATGCATTTTAAATTTCATGCTTAATTACCTCAATCTTCTGTTAGAAAAAATTACACAAAATTATACTCTTTGAAAAAATAGCAAAAAGTAACTAGGATATTAGTACATTTTGCAGCTTTCATCGCTCATTCAAATATGAGTACAACAAATTGTAGAAAAAACCATCCTTTATCTCACATTTGTTATGGGATTTAGGTATCCTATGTGCCATTATTTTTCAAATTCCTTAATCCAAAATATTTCCCAGGTTTTGTATTTAAAATGAATGCAATTTTTAAATGAGCATTGCTAGCAGATTCTAGATGTTGGAAATATTTCATAAAAAATAATTTGTTGCATGGAATGGATTGTAGAATTGGTAGATAGCTGCAGAATGTTTGTAGCATGGGTTTCAACACAACATCCTTAAAGAAAAAGATAAATTTACTTATATTTACTATACAACTTATTTTGCATTGTACTTTTCAATGACTTAAAATTTAATGAAAAATTTTTTGCTTCTTTACCTTTAATGGATCAAATGTAAACCTTAAAAACTTCTGGTAAGTGACAGAAACAAGACACAGAAGACCACATATGGTTCATTTTGATTTCAATAAGAAAAAAAGTTTGGAAAGGAAAACCTATATAGCTAAAATGAACATTTGTGCCCCAAGATTGTGTAGTGACTACAAATTGGTATGAAATTTTTAAGGTGATGTAATTAATTTAAAACATATTATTGTGATGTGTTAAACAAAGAACCTGAAAATCATGAACTCCCCACAATGTTTATTTTTATCAATAAATATTGTATCAGTTAAGATATTAAAGTGTCACTTATCTTCTCAAGAATTTGAAAATTATATAAGAAAAGTATTTAATAAAGTTCAAGCCCCTGTTTGAAAATGACTTCCTAATGTATTTCAGCATCATTATACAGCTATGTAAGGAAAATTTTCACATCAGTTCAAAGCTAACATATCACTAACATACAGTTTTCATTAAAAAAACCATCACTTCCAATACTGAGGTAGTAGAGTGCTGTCATAATTCTTGCTCCTCTTTAATAAAATATGAGGCACTCTGGAATAAGGAGTAGGGTAAACTGATTGGAGTCATGCTGAATGACTAAGAAGTGAAGATTTTAGAAAATTACAGGACATATTGACAGTGTGCTTCACAAGGTCTTCTTATTATTAGAAATGCGCAGAGCTACTATATGGATTTCTACATTTAAGTAAACTTAGAAAGCAGCAAGGTGATGATGCAAGGGAACTTTTCTCTCTAAGTGATAAAAAGAGCAGTAAGCAGGTTAGGAAGCATAGCATACCAGATGAACACTAATCTATACTTATCTTGAGGAATGATACTTGAAATATATATGCTTATAGTCCTCAATATGTAATGAACAGGGTATAGTCCTCAATATGTAATGAACATACATATATTTTCAATATTTACCTATATTTAATGGATATACATATATATGATATACATTTACATGTATAAACTAGATACAAGTTTAATGTATTTTACACACAAATGTTACTATACTTAATAATTATTAAATAAACATGATTGTTTAAAAAGGGGAAATAGAACATTTGGCCAAGTAGATTACTTGTTAAGTAAGATTACCTCATCTTTGTACAGTATGATTCTTAGCTCAGCTTATTTTGTTCTTATGAAGTTGTGGGGCAGAAATTTTTCTTTTTACTTAGTATAGAAGCACAAATTCACTTCAATAAACATCTTGAGTTCCAGAAATACACTTGTTTGCTACTCTCATGTTGTAGCAGCTGCTCCTTTTCAAAATTTTCAGGGTTGATTACCAGCACATATGCAGTAATTTATTACTTTGTTTATTGTGGTACTGGTACTAGAAGTCCAAACTGACCATGTGACATCCTGGCTCAATTTAAGTACAAACTGACTGTGTACATGGGTAAAATCATTTTTCCTTGTGAATGTTGCTTCTCTAATTTTTCCAGGTTTAAGATTTTAGTAACATTGCACAAAATGAATCATAGAATAAAGGATGCATTAGTTCCTCTTCTGTGAGTGTAATGAAATACCTGAAACTGGGTACTTAACAAGAGGTTTATTCAGCAAACAGTTTATAAACTGAAAAAGTGTAAACTGTATGATGTCACTTCTGATAGCCTCATGACAAGTGGCATGTGCAACAAAGATTGACATGAAGTATAACAATGATCTTACAAAAAAGTAACTCACAGTTCCTAGGGAGTACCAGGAGAGCTACCCTAATCCTGTTAGAAAACATGCTCCCAGTATATTGATGAGACATTTCTTAACAGTTCCAGTGGCTTACTATCACTACACTGAGAATCAAACTTCTACAATGTGAATCTTTGAGGGACATATTTATATATCCAAATTATACAAATTGTAACAGTGATCACTGTTATCTGTTTCATAAACCCATTTTTTTAGAAATTTGGAAAACATCATACTAAATAATAATATCTTGTTTTACCTATACATAAATTCTAAATGACTTATTACTACAGAATATCACCAATGAGGTATTATCTTTGCCTTAAAGATGTCATTACACAGTTCAGAAGTTCACAAGTGACACAGAACATGTGTTTTAGTAGATTTTGAGTTTAAATGCTCAATTTTTACACATAAAATGTCTTTCATTCTGAAATCTGTTTATGTGAGATTGAGTGTGGTTAAATTAGATTTTTTTAACCTCAGATGGTATTGCTAGGTCAACCTGTGCAGGAAGTTTAAATAAAGCTATTAGAAAACATGAATATCAACCAATTATTATTCCTTATTGATTAGAAGTCTCCAATGTAATCAATTTGTCAGGGAGTGACTAGTTGATATTCTAGAGATGTTATGAGAGTAGAGACACAGTACTGTGTTCCACAGATGAAAGATGCATATTCAACAGCTGCAGAAATCAGGTCAACCTTAAATAAAGACACAGAAGACTTCTGGTCCTATATATAGCTTTCATTCTGATATTCTGCTGTTCAGGTACCTTTGTGAATAAGCTTGGAATGGCTAAAATCAAGAATTGGATGATATACCTGAAGAAGAATTCTGCCTTCCTGTTGAATTGCACCTCTGTAACAAATGCTATCTAGTGAAATCACGGTTCCTTAGATTTACCTGCATCCCAAGATCACAGTGTTCTCTTTTTTATTGTCATACCTTATTCTTTTCAGACCCCTGAAACATCAATCTAAATGATTTTTCAAGTTAATGGTTTGATGTACTGATGTCCACAGGGATAACTACAATCATTCTTTCAGTTAACCCCACAATGAGTCTGTTCATATTTTCACAGTAACATACTCAGTTGGATTTTCTACAAATCAGATTTGGATTTTATCTTTTTCTTTACCAGTTTGCAGAAAGAAACTGTTTATAAGCTCAGTATACAAGCCTGCCACCCTGGTAAGTGGCTATGGTTTGGCAAGCCATGGCTACCTCAGAGTGAGAACCAGCAGCATCTCCTGTGATCCAAACCATTTTGGAACTTAGGGCGCTGGGAAACCAAGCCACCAGCCTGCTGGCAGCATCTCCTGTGATCCAAACCATTTTGGAACTTAGGGCGCTGGGAAACCAAGCCACCAGCCTGCCAAACCAAGCCACAGCCCTGGTAAGTGGCTGTGAGCCTACAAGCCATCCAGACAGAGAATCCAATATCCCATCTCATCCTCCCCCCCGGCCCCGGCTCCATTAGCAAGTGGGAGCCAGATGTCTGAGCATCTCTTGGGAGGTTGACCATATGCAATATAGCAAATAAGGGGGTTTCCTTCTACCATCTCTTTGAAGGCTAATATTTTTATCACTGTTTGCTTTGTCCTCATTTATAGATTGATCTATTCAATAGTCTGTTTTGATAAGTTCTATAATATTCTGTATTTCCTTTGATTTTGCTAAACCTAATTGAAAGAACAACTATTGTGAAGATAACGAGATATACTGTGGTACCTATTACTGTTATCCCAGTAACCTGCTGTGAAGTTCGGTTCCAGTTTCAGTACACTGTCTCAATTGGCTTTATTCCATCTTGTTCTGTTGTAATTTGCTACCTTCAAAATAAAAGAAAATAAAGCTCAATGTAGGAAAAGGGATAAGATATGAATATTTTAGATGCCAATGGGAATCATGATTATTCATTTACTAATAGATCTGGGTGGGTTTGATCTTAAATGTGCCATATCCATTTTATAATGACCTATTGTTGCATCTGCTTGACTTAATGGATTGGTGTACTATAAAGACCAAATCATTGCAATAGACAGTCTTTCTGAGTGGCAAAAAATATTTTATGCACTTTGAACAGATACTTAGGGTAAATCAATGTTCTGTCTTGGAGAGTACTATATAATTGTTCTTTAACTTAGTTGTACTGATATATACTTCTACTTGGTATGTGGAAGATTTAGAGTTTAACTACAAGTTTACAATCATTTGGTATTGTCACTCCTGGGACCAAGATGTATATTTCATTGATGCTTCAATTTTCATTTTCCTAAATACTTACTGGTCAAATACTTTTGCATGAGTATGCTTTTCTTTTCTAGAAGTATCATTTAGACACTTAATCTATTAATTTTGACTCATTGTAAGTTCTTTATATTTTAAGATTTTCCATCTTAAAATTCATTTTGTGTGATCTACCAGTATCTGCTGTTTTAGTGACTTGACATTTGACTATGTTTACATTGTTGATCTATAGAACAATTTTAGTTGTAAACAATAAAATACAATAAAGTTCATTCTTTTATTAAATTTTAAATTGAATTTATCTCAAATACATGTATTTATATGGAGTAATATATAATGATCTGAGTTAATTTATATAGAAAGATAATATGCTACTTATAAAATAGCCTGTTTTTTCTATCATTATGAAATGTGATTAAGTTCTTATGTGTTTTGTTCTAGTCCTTCACTTGTAGTCACTTCTTTAATCTGTTCAAATATTAACTCATTCATTAGTATGACAACTCTTAATATTTTAACTGGTGCATTTTAATGAATGGGTTTTCAAGCTAATGAGCTACTTCTTTTTAAAAGTTACTTGGGATTCTCAGATTGTAAATAATGTTAGCTTCTTATTCATCCTTATTGCTTTTCTTCTTTATTTTTTTGTTCTGATCATTGAGTTTTCTACATTAAAGCAACAGCTAGCATTGATTTTGAATATAACTAGAATACTTCACTATGAATAAGGACATTCAAAATTACAAGTCAAATTATTTGGATCATCCTGAAAGTTTCATGCACTTTAGAAAAGGCAGTATCATGATGCTGAGGAATAGTCAGGATCGCAAGGATCTCCAAAGACAAGAAGTCTGAAGCCAAGACCCTGTTGCTGGACAGCTGGAGGAATTAGCTTTAGAAATGCTTCCTCTGTCAGCCTAGCCATGCCTGCCGTGTTGTGCTCCACCATATCCTCTAGACCTGTGCCATGTGCTGAAAATCGGGTCTCATGCAATAAGATTGTGTTGGGTGACCAATGACTTTAATCTTTGCCTGTGATCATACAGTAGCTGATAAAAAAAGAACCATGACCTTCTCTAGATCTATGCTTTCTGTAGCATCTACTGTGGAGAGTTGAGGAAAAAGATAAACTCAGTGTCCAGTAAGGCTTTTCTTGTACCATTTGAGTTCCATTTTTTTCTTCTAACTTTAATATCATGTTTATGGTCCTCTTCCAGAATCAGAAATCTATTTTCTATCCTTAAACTTCAGATCATATCCTATTTGTGTCCATCTTTATGTACCTTATTAATAAACACTGAATGAATATAGAGAAACTCCTTCCATGATTGATATCACTGTATAATGATCATGTTTGATCCAAGACTTCTAGAATAGTCAACAAAATGATCTTTGTGCCATATTTCTTTGCATTCTGAAAACAATTTTCTATGCATGCTGCAAAATTATATTTTTTTAAAAAAACAAAAATATCATGTCACTCTCTAGTGATTGGCGTTTCTATTTCTCCTGTCTGCACTTCATATAAAAGTTGTATGCATGACCTTGCTATTTCTATGGAGTATATTTTTTCTCTTGTTCATTAACAATCTAGTCAGGAAAACTGCTGAATCTGTTTTCTTTGTGGGACCTCTGCTTTCTGCTTGGATCATTCTGCTTCCTGGATATTCCCCAACTGACTTCTTCATGGATTTTAAATAAAATTCAAAGATCACCCTCTTAATACCTGGCCGTTCAATTTAATGGTGCCAACACTCAATCTGGCTACTATCCATCACATAATCTGTTTCATTCTACAAGCTGCTGATTGACACTCATGTATTTGTGTAAGTTTAATATTATAAAACTGATGACATTTCACTAGATACCTATAGGAGTCTTTATGGGTATATTTGTATGACTGGAAATAATCCTGAGAGAAAATAATTTAAAATATTAGTAGTTTTTTCCACTGATGATTAAATTATGTATCATCTTAATTTTCTTAAAGTAATGCATGCATTTCATTTTTAAATGAGTTGTAATTATTAGAAAATATATAACTGCATATTGTTTAAATATTTAAAAAGTTAAAAACCTGTTTAATTTGTTGCATTAAACTCTTCATGAAAATTGATACATCTGTATTATATTCATTTGAGCACTGAAGTGTGGAACATTTCCTAAAGTAACTCAAAAGAAAATAGTTCTGACATACAGAATTAATGTGTAATAATAATTTCACAAGTAATTTATTACTTGAGGGAAATGTATTATTTTAAACTTTTGTGTAGTAGATGCAAAATATGAATTGGTTCTGATTGTGCTTTAAAAACATATTCTCAACAATCACGTTCTGTAAAATAGTCCAGGTTTCTTGAAGAGACACAATTAGCATCAATTCAAAAACTAATTCTTCCTCAGTCACAGCCTAGAAAATAGTCTAGGAAAATGAGTGAGACATTGAAATTGGTAAAGGGCATGGAGCCATGTAATGAGGCATACTGTCTCATATATTACCATGCTGCCAAAGAGATAAAATTAACAATGTTTATCTATTAAAAATAAACTATATTTAGAATGATATTATTCAATTATGATGAAAAATGTAAATACAAACCTGCTCAACTACAGTCTTCAAGTATTAAAAACCTGGTCTGATAAATATAGAGTTTATAATATTAAAAAAGTAGATATATTGAAAATAAATTAGGAAATAGAAAAATTTCAAAAATATGTAGAAGGAAAAAAGCAGCATAAAAATAATTTGAGAAAGTAGTTAAAATAATCATGCCTATTATACATAGGATGATTTTTAGCAGATGGGAAGCAATTTTCACAAAAGCTTTCTGAGAATGAAACAGCAAATAATGTAAAATACAAATTTAATTCCTTGATTTTGAAATTTTCCCAGGTAAGATTTTGACATTTAAAATAGTATGATTTTATTTTTTATATTGACTCCTAAAATGAATAACAAAATAATAAATATAGTACAAAACCCACTTCTTTTATGTTGCTACATTTTAAAGATCTTATTGACTTATAAATAACTGTAAAATCCTGTAATATAAAATAAACTTTTTTAAATGTGTATCAATCTATCAAACTATATTGGAAATCAGAATAATAATAATAATAAAACTAATGAATATACCCATCATTCCAAAAGGTTTTTTAGCCTCTTAACTATTCCAGGCATTATCATCCCTAGTCTGTCAGTTTATGTTGACTGGTATTTTCTAAAATTTTGTATAAAAGGATTCACAAATGAAATTTTAAAAACCTGTTTTTTTTTTATCTAGTGTAATCATCCTGAGGTGCAACCCTATTGTTATGTGTGTAACGGTCAGCATAATTTTCTGTATTCTTTCATTTGTTTCTTTGTTTTTGTTCTTGTTCTCATTTTAATATTTCTTGACCCACTTTGAGGCCCTGGCTAGAGGCCAAAGAGTTCCTCACCCAAGCAGCAACCTGTACATTTCCACCACTTCCTCCCAGAAATTCTCATGTTCTGTGCACACCAAACACCTGGTTTATTTGCCTAAGGGCTAGATAATAGGTAGTGAGGAATGTAACCATATGTTTGGGTGCTAAAGAGTTTGTTCAAATTGAGATCGTAAAAAAACCTAATTAATCCTCATCTGTTTGCAATGTTGAATCTGCCTTTCATTTTGCTTCTGTGTAGCCCTGCCTGGAAGCCTTCTTTCCCCTACGGGTGTAAATGACAAAATTTTTACCTTTAATCTCTGAGTGTCAGAGTGTCCCACCACCAAAGTAATTCTTGTATCTTAGGAAGTAGTCACTGTTCTTTTCATTGCTAAGCAAAATTCCAATATAAGGACATATCGCAACTTACATCTTCTTTCAACTTTGATGGGCATTTTAGTTTTCCTTTATTTTTTTCAGATCAAATAATGAAAAATTCACCAGTAAATGAATGAACAACTATGTTCCTTTTTATGGAAATGTACTATAACTCCTTTAGATTTGTAACTAGAAATGAAATGGCTAGGCCACATGGTAGATGCAGGTGTAACTTTTTCAAAAGCTATCAATAATTTACATTTTTATATCCTACTTATCCATACATAAGTGCTCCAGTTGCTCTGTGTTCTTGGAAAAACTCAACATGTTTGACATTTTAATAAGCATATAGTGGTATTCACTGAGATTTTTGTTAGTTTGTATTGACAGTGTTTTATCATTTGTAAGGCTCAGACCATCATGTATTTTGTCAGATTTCTAATGATTTCAAATTTTGTTGCCACTATAAAAGAAAAATTCTTAAAAATTTAATTTCTAGATGGTACTAAATAGAAACAGAAGAACTTGATATTGTAAATTGCTTGTTAATAAATTTTAGAATCTAGTACTAATTCTATTATGGATATTCTAATTTTTTATATATCAATCACATCATCTGTGACTATATTGTTACTTCTCCCTTTACAGAAGCATTTCATTTTATTTATAGGCTTTCCTCTATTAAGAAAATTATAATAATCAGCCCAACGTAGGAAAGAAGTGCAGTGAATGAATATTCTTGACACAGTCACTGGAATTACAGTAAATCTAGAAAAGAAGCAGAGTGAATGGATATTCCTGATACATGCACTAGAATTATAATGAATCTAGCTTAGTTGCATTGATGGTTCTATTAATTGTTGGAGATTTTGAAATCTCTGACAGTAACTGTAGATTAATTTATTTTACATTGCAAGTATATCATTCTTATTCCACATATACTAAAGATTTTCTAAGCAACATTTTTGGTTATTATGGATTCTAGAGGAATTGACATAAATAAAAGTATATTTCTGTTCATATTTTTGTTTTAAAATATGTTCTGACATTATCATCAGGCACTTCTGTTTTATCAGCAAAGAAATGAAATAACTCTTTCTGAGCTAACCTTTTCCATTTGTTACCTTTATTTATTTTTTTGATGGTAGAGTTGTTTTCTTCTATTTTTAAAGTAGCATATAATTGTGTATGGATTTTGACAGTTAAATTTGATAATCTTTCCCTTTATTCATGATTTTAAAGCACTTATATTTAATGTAATTATTCATATACTTGTACTTAAATGCATGTTTTACTTATATTCTATGTCTCTAATATATCTTCTTGTCTCATCTTTGGATTGCTCACTTTTATTATGTTCTTCTTTTTTATCATATTAGGTATAATTCTTTTTATTTTAATGGTGGCATTAAAGTTTGTAGCATTCATGTATATACATCACTATCTGCCACTGAATATTGTTATACAATTTTCCACATAGATATGAAAACATAATTATTCACCTCAGTTTTTCTGCTGTAGGGTTTGTTTTTGTTATCACATATATCTCTATGCATGTAATATAAAACTCACAATTATTATTGTTTTGGTTAGCCTATTACTATATAAATATATTAGAATAGCTACTGTTATTTAATTACATAGCTACTATTTTCAATGATTTTCTTTTAGTATATAATCCAAATTTTTGTCTTATATTGCTTTCCTTCATCTTGACTATTTTCTTTAACTTTTGTTGAAATATATATATATATTTATAAATATATATATATATATATATTCTGCTTTTGTTTTGAAATGTTCTTTTTGTTTGTAATATATACAAACTTATGTTTATTTTGTTTGTAATGTCATTTTTATTTGATTGCTTTAATGAATTTCTCTTGAATGCTCATTTTGTATATTCTGATTTGGCTTTAATTTATTGTTTTACAATTTAAAGCATGTCTCTTGCATAAATCCAAATTTAGAAAATCAGAAAGAATTTCATTTTTGATGAAATGAATCTTGAAGATCAGTGTTTTGATTTTTCTATGGGCATATAGCCCCAATTTTAAAAGAAAGGAAATTTTAGCATTTTTTTCAAATATTTTTGTTATGATTTCTTGATATTGTATTGTTCAATCTTAAGAATCTAATTTCCTAAAATCAACTAATACCAAATTCTTGTAAGAACACAGGGAAAAAGAAAGTATTCTACTCTGTTGATGGGAATGTAAATAGCCACTGTGGAAAACAATATGGAGATTCCTCAAAAAACTAAAAATAGAAATTCTATTTGACCAAACTGTTCATCTTCTAGATGTCTTCCAAAAAGAGTTAGGAATATCATATCACAGTAATATATGCAAACCTATGTTTATGGCAGCACAATTCATAGTAACTAAATCTTAGAAGCAGCCTACGTGTCCACAGCAGATGAATAGATGAAAATGTGGTGCTAACATACAGTGGGGTACTACTGTTCCATGATTATAAACTTAAGTCATTTGTAGAATAACGGATGCACAATTAGACTCTAAAGTTAACTGAAATAAATCAGATGCACCAATATTGCATGGTGTCTCTTATATAAGAAACCAAAAAGATACATAAAGAGCAAATATCATACAGATAGTAAGAAGCAGGGAGATAAACTTTACTCAAAAGAAAAGGGGACAAGAGATATGGGGAATGTGGATTGAGGGAAAAGGAATGAAAAAAGGAATTGAAATGTGTTATGGGCATGTACTAATGCCACACAAGTAATATAAACATTATATAATAAAATATGTGCTAATATAAAAATAAAGTAAAACAAGTAGTATAATGATCAGTATAGCAAAATCAGCAGAGCATGTGGACACTTTAGAAATAGGAGCAAACATACAAATCTATTTTATGATGATAGCAGAAATAAGTTTGGAGACAAAAGAATTAGTGTTGACCAACACTAATTCAATGTCAAATACAATATTGGAAACATATACAAATGCAGACAAATATATTGATGCCATCCATGTGCTAATGGCACTAATTCAGTGTCATTGAAGTGTTAATAGCAGAAACCATGGCCTGCCTCCCAGACAGTGGAAATATATACATATATACTGCACCTCGATCCTCTCCATTTCCCTTTTTTCTCCACTCCTTCAAAGCTCCTCCATCTGCAGATATTCTTGTCACCTTCACAAAACTTGTCTCCCTCTTTTTTATCTATCTCATATTTTACTTTTTAAATTATTTATACTTTGTATTTCTCATATAAGAGATTCCATGCAATATTTAAGCTTGTTAGTCTAATTTATTACATTTAGCACTATGACCTCAAGGTACTTTGTTTTTCCTACAACTGTCTCAAATTTATGTTTCTTTAATGCTGAGTAGTACTCCACAGTGTTTAATACACTGAATTTTTAAAATCTATTTATCTGTCTCTGATATATAGGCCACATTCAAGATTAAGTAACATTTTAGAGATGGTCAGGGAAGACTACCAGAAAAATATGTCATCTGATCCCAGATGACAAAATGATCACATGATGTACCACAAGTTATCTAAGAGGTATGATCCACAGATGGGGAACAATCAGTGCAAAAGCCCCGAGGAACACACTTGTTTGAGATAACCAAATATTAAATGGAAAAATCTTGGAGAAAAAACAAGAGGGAGAAGGATGAGAGACAGTAACAGTGAACACTGTGGAATAAAGTGGCCTCATTGGTCTTTGAAACAGCAAGCTGTAGGGAAACATTTATTCAAACCACTGTATTCAAGCACTTAGTGTTGTAGCAAAAGCATCCCATGAATTAGGAAGGATGCTTTCTATCCTAGCTCCAATTCTTTTGTCTTATCATTTTAGTTTATTGTGTTTTGCTTTGTTTTGTTTTTGGTACTGGAGATTGAACTCACCACCTCACACTTGCCAGGCAGGCGCTTATGCCACTGAGCTAAACCCCAACCCTACTTTATTGTTGAATGTGTGTAGTACAGATATTTTACAATCTCTGTAGGGTTTGTACATGTAAATAACACATTCCCATTCTTTTATTTTATCTCTCATCCTCTCCACCTCTTGTTCACCTCACCTTTGAGAGTGATCTACTTCCTTACTTCCTATTTATTATGTATCACAAACATACACTAACAAAAATAAAAGGTAGACTCTATCAAAAAATAAATCTCACACTATGTTATGTTCCTATGACATAGTCATATTGAATGGTCTCAATTATAATTTTATTGTCCAACTATTTTACTTGTATTTTTGTATCTATTGAAAACTGCATTGCCTCATAATTTGTTTCAATAATATTCTTTTCAAATTATGTTCTCAAAATTATTCTAAGTATGTGCTTTTCCATTCAATTTGAAAGTATATGATTGATATACACACACTTTCCTCCATCTATTTATAAAAGGATTCTTGTGAAAAGTTTTTAAGTCACAGATAATACTTCTTAGATAAGTCAAATTTTATAGTTTTTCTGTATCATCATACCCTATGCCTTCCGAGAAATTTGTATAAAGTATTTATTTAAAGATAATGATTATTAATTGTGCAATATAATTTTCTGAATTTATTAATATGTATAGAGATTTTACAGTTAGCATGCTTCTTATCCCTGATATTGGTTCTGCAATTTCTCACTTCTATGTTTAATTACTCTGACAGGTATTCATCAATTAGCATTTGTGTTTTCCAAAGAAATGATGTCTAACTTTCTTCTAATATATATAATATATTTTTATTTATATTTTCAATTTTTACTCTTTCTATCCTTTCTATTTCTAAAGATCTGTTGCTCTTTCATATGTTAATTCAGATAAATTCTTAAGTCATTGGCTCAGAGACTTTTATCTCTTTATGGCAATAAATTTCTTCTAAGCAAATTCTACACTGAAAGAGATCTTTGGAATCATTAATTGGTTTCAATGGAGAATTATTTACAGGTAATATAGCTCATCAATTATAAATGAACTGTCTGATAATTCTTAAAATATTAATATTTTCATGTAAGTGCACTGTTATATCTTTTATTAAAGTATCCTCATTCCCTTTTGAACTCAATACTGTACACTCCCTATCACTTCCCAGGCAACCATGAATCTCTCTTCTATTCTATAGATTTAGTTCCTTTAAAATTTCACATATATTGAATAATGATACAGTATGCAGTCTTGATAATAATAACCTTACTGCCATTCAATAATTGAATGGAGCTTTTGAGAAAGTAGTACATTTTTGTACTAAATACTACTATTCTGTG
Organism: Dolichotis patagonum; assembly: GCA_004027295.1. NCBI lineage: Eukaryota > Metazoa > Chordata > Mammalia > Rodentia > Caviidae > Dolichotis > Dolichotis patagonum. Next base: position 126,531 of record PVJX010001821.1, on the reverse strand, counting down.
TAAATGTAACGTGAATTTGTTGATCCACTCACATCTGGTTTGTTTCTAATTAAAGATAATTATCGAAAGCTACTATAAATATCAAACTATATAAAACTTTGAAAGAAGGAAATTTTAATATATTTTGAATAATATTAACATAGTACATATTACTGAGTTTCAGTATGTGTTTAACATTCTAAGATACTTATGTACTATATCTACATTGCCTGTAATATTTTATATCATCATTAATATAAGAGAATTTGAAGGACTACACATCCTTTTTAATTTTTAATTTTGTCTCTGCTTTAAATTTCAGACTCCTTCTGAATATGCAATGAAGTCTCATTGTAATTTTAATTTAAATTTCCTTAAAGTTTCAGTCAGCCATTATATTATAAACTTGTTATTTATTAGCAAAATGTCTATGTAAAAATTAGTTCAATTATTTTGGGAATATCATCTTAGTATTGAGTTTCATTATTATTTCATTTGACATATTCTGGATGCAGATCTATTGCTGGATAAATTGCTTTTGGAAAACTGTTTTATAAATACTTTCTCCTTAGATTTTTTTTCACATACTTAAGTGTGTGTGTGTGGTTGAAGGATGTAATTCATAATTTTATAGAAGTATGTTGTCAGATTTGTTTTGTTCATATGTTTCGCAAGTTATTCATTAGATCAATGCTTAAGTTAAAGACTCAATTTTTTTCTGAATTTTCCCTAAAAGTTTGATTTGAGTGAATGGCTTTACACCTTTCATTGGTTATGCCTCACTATTTTGTATATAGTGTGAAATGTATCTAGGTTTTGCCTTTTGTATTATTCCTACATAGATAAATGATTATTTAAGCACAATTTGTTGATAACAATACTGCTCTCACAATAAATAACATCAGATTCATTAAAGTATTTGTTAACCAAATGAGTACCTAACATTTGTCTCTATAGTCTATATTATACCTTAGCATTATGGTATCCTTATAACAAAGTCTTAAAATTAATGGTAGTTCTCAGTTTATTTCCATTTTCGTATTGATTATGGTTATTTGATGCCTTTGGTCCATTTTAAACCAGTGTTACATATACTTGTTAGATGCAAATGGGAAATTAATCTCACTCTGTACAAAAGTCAATTTAAAATCAATCAAAAGGAGTTTCCAAAGATGGTGGACTAGTAGGTAGCAGGAGAGAGATCCTCTCTGAGAGAGACAGCTTAAATGCCAGAATTTAACACCATGGAGAGACCCAAACAGAGAGAAATTGACTCTCTCAACCCAGGAAGAAACTAAAGTTTAAAAAAACACTCAAATATGAGGTCCCGGGGCTACTATTAGTGAAGCTAAGATCAGCAAGCATGGCGCCCTCCTTGAGCCACCTGAATTCCTGCCTGAGAGTGACCTGACCGACCGAACTGTGCCAATGTGACTGGCTTGAGTGGCTGGAGGTTGGAGCTGAACAGCACTGCATGCAGCTCGTCTGGACCCAGCCCTGCACATGACCCACCCAGAGGCACCATGAATTTGCGCTGCAGCCGCGCTGAAGTCAGAGGCCTGGGAGCCCAGCAGTTCTCTGGGACCAGCATCAGCACACGGTGAGTGATGGGAATAAGACCCTCCCATGGGAAAGGGAAACCACCTGGAAGACATGTTGCATTTGGGCAGGACAGCCTTAACTGCATAAGGAAGTGGCTTCAGTTAGTTGCTCCCCTCACCGAGTGGATTGGTGGAATCTGCTTGGATTGGGCCATTCCCCTGGCCAGGACCCAATGGGTTGCTACAAACTAATTCCCTGAGCACAGCCACACACTGACACAGTGAAGGCCTGCAAAGGTTGACTGGCCTGGAGGAGAAGAGCCAGCACACACTGTGCTTGCTTGAACTTCACTTTCTGATAGTAGCTGGCAGTAGGCAGAAACCACAAGCCTGCATGCTTCAGAAGAGCCTTAACCAACAAGCAAAGGGGTTAGGAATTTCACTGCACACTTGTATGGAAGGAACCAAAAACATGACGAGAGGGAGAAATAAGAAAAAAAACCCAGCCCCCAACCCTGAGAACATTGATCCAGGAGAGGTAAATACAAAAGAGATTGAGGGCAGCAAAAATGCAACATCAAACACAGCAGTAGCAGACATAAAGAGATATCTTCAGGACCTCATAAGTGGGATAAAAACTGAAATATTAATTCAAATTAAACAAGAGATAAGTAGATTAATAAAAGAAAGGCTGGGCACCTCTCAAGAAGACACAAACAGAAGAATGGAGGAACACAAAAGGAGAAAAATGTTTAATGAAGAAAACAAGAAAAACTTAGTGTTCATGAAGCAAATTCAAAGAGATTATTAGGAAACTAAAGACTCCATAGAAAACTGGCAAAACTGCTTGAAAGAAACCAAAGATAGACTATCAAAAATTGAACACAGGCTTGCATTGTGTGATCATGAAAGGGAAGATCTCTTAAAAATACAAGGGAGCAGGCAGTAACAATTGGAAGGCTAGACGATGACAAGAGGATCTATAACTTAAGAATAAAGCATGTGAATGAAGAAGCAGGAATCAAAACAGAGGAATTGCAAAGGCTATTCACAGAAATCATTAAGGAAAACTTCCCAAGCATAGAAAAAGGAAATGATATGCAGATGTATGAAGCATACAGAACTCCAGCCACCTACAACCAAAACAGAGCTACACCTAGACACATTATAATGAAGTTCCCAGAAATTCAATATAAGAACAGAATATTAAAAGCCATCAGAGAAAAAAAGCAGATCACCTATAAAGGAAAACCCATCAAAATCACAGCAGACTTCTCGACACAGACCATCAGGTCAAGAAGAGCTTGAGGTGAAGTAATTCAAGCCCTGAAGGAGAACAACCTCCAGCCCAGATTGATGTATCCTGCAAAACTCTCTCTAGAAATTAATGGAGAAACAAGATGCTTCCATGACAAAGAGGAACTGGGGGAATTTGTGACCACCAGTCCAACCCTACAAAAAATACTAAAGGAGATTTTATAGGGAGAGATAACAAGAATATAAGCATTTCAGGAACAATGGCAGAGAGGCCTCAGTGAACGGGGCAGACAGTGGAGTGGAACAGAAAAATAGACAACCAATGGCAGGAAAACAGAATAGCAGAAATAAGGCAGAGAAGATTGGCTGTAATCTCTAGAATAGATGACCTTGAAATATTAACAGAGAGAAACACAGGCAGAGTAGATCAGGAGATAGGGTCCATTGAGATGCTCTATACAGGGAGGCAGTGGGACCCAAAACAAGCAGTGCACCCTATGGGAGTGAAAGGGGAGGAATTGTCTAAAAAAGGAAGGCAGAGGATATTGTTAATCTGGTAACAACATTTAAAATTTACAATATTCTCATCACTCTGCTTGGATGGATTACATGCTATTCCAGTTTGTCTACTTACACTAGACATGAGGACACAGTGAACTATCCCAAAAATAAGAGGACATATTATGGTAATCATCCCTAATTTCCTATCAGCTTAATCTGAAGCCCTTTATAACTTATACTGTCTTATTATGACTGATCTTATTTGAATCTGGTTTGTTAGATTGCTACTTTATATTGACTGATTTTATTTAAATCTGTTATAATTGATAGCATCAAGTCTAAGAGTATAGACAACTACACTAAAGATGACAAGATTCATTAAGATACCCACTCTGGTTTGATTATTACTTGCTTTTGAATTCTTATTATGTCTCCAATGCTTTGTTTTTATTAATGTTGTTATATACTGCTGAGACATCACGGTAACAATTGTAGATCACCTTGTATTGCGGTTATATATGACTTTTTGCTTCATGCTTTTCTAGGAATTGTTTTGTTTTATCTTTCTTTGTTTTCTTTTTCCCTCTAATACAGAAAGGATAGATATACATTTAGAGACTCATTCATGTGTAAAGCTTATAAACAGTTTACAAGAACCAACTATATAGTGTATGTTGAAATGAACAACTACTTTGAAGAAAAAGAGACACTACAGTACCCAGGGCTGATTCCATAATGTTATGATGTGTAATCCCACAAAATTATCATTCTTTGTCAAAGTGATTTTAGTTTGTTTTGTTTTGTTTAAGTTCAACACACATGAAGGTATGGACAGCTGTTTTGAGGAGAATGAGAGACACTATGACAGCCATTTTCAGTTTCCCTATTTTCTTGTCTTGAAGACCTGAAATGCCCTCCTCATCCTGCTCAGATCAATTCTGTACTATGCTGTTTCATGTGAATTCCCTGTATGTGACAATATGGACAACCACTTGGAAGAAAACAAGAGTCAACACGATAGAGTGTGAATATGTCCAATTGTCTAGTTTTGGAATTATGTCCCTTACATTGCTTTCTTGTGATCCACTTTGTTCTGTTTTGTTGTGTTTAATTTTATCCTTTTGATATAATTGAATATATATTTCAGTGGGTAAGATGGATGACCATATTGCTGGGGTTTTTTTTGGTCAGATCGTGTAACAGAACTGTTAACAGACTCACTGTTTGAATGTCTACTATACATGTTTTAACTTTATAATTTGAACAACTATTTCCAATAAGTCAGTATGTAATTTGTCAAGTAATAATCTCTTAGGTTTTTTTTTTTTGCTGTTGTTCTTTTCCTTTTTTCCTTGGAATTCTGTATGGTTGCTACCCTTTATTCTGTTTTGTGTTGTTTTTTTTTTCTTTCTTCTCTTTAAATAAAATAAAAAAAATCGATCAAAAATGTAGGTACAAGACCTGAAACTTTGACATTGTTACAAAATAGCACAGGGAATAATAGCAAGAATCAACAAATAAGAGTCTTCAAATGAGATCCTGTCTCATAAAACAAAACCCCCAAAAAAATTTCAGAAAGGACTGCTTTATATTGAAGTGTGAAGGCCCTAGCTTCAGTTCTGAATATAATAAAAAGTGTGATTAAATAACTTACATAAACAATCCTCAAAAGATCTTTAAATGTCAGTAAGTATATGATAAAAATTTTAACAATTTTAGCTACAGGGGAAAATAAGCATGTCAAAACCACACTGAGATTCCACTGAACCCTCGTCAGAATGCCTCATCAGAATGTGATCAGCAAGAATAATAAAGAAATGCTGGTGAGAATCCAGTGTGGAAGGAGTGCTTCTGCACATTTTTAAGAATGTAAATTAGTATAACAGCTATGCAACTCAGTAAAAAAATACTTTCAAACAATAAAAATGGAACTATAATATGGCCTTCATATAACTTGCCTTGGCATATACCCAAAGCAATAAAACTCAGCATTCTATGGTGAAACTTTCACAACTGTGTTGATTACAGCACAATTCACTGTAGATGAGATATAGTGGAAAACTTTGTGTCCATTAGTGAAAGGATGGATAAAGAAGGTGTGATTTATAGGTATGATGGGGCATCACTTGGATATTGATAAGAAAAATGATGATCTTCTGTACATACAGAAGATCATCATGTTAAGGAAAATAAACCAGACTCAGAAAGACAAATATTATATATTTTCCAGAATATATGGAATACAAATAACACACAGAGTATAATGGTATACTATTATTAGACAAAGGCAAGAATATAAGGGAGAAGCAGAAGCAGGGGGCATGTAAGGGATGAAAATGGAAAGATGCAAATGAACATGCATGTATGAAAATAGAACAAATTTAATATATTCAACAATAACATTCACTACAAATAAAGTCTTTATGCAGGGAATGGTGATGAACACCTGTAATCACAATATTCAAGAGGCTGGGGCAGGAGAACCACCACAAAATCAAGGTCAGCTTGATCTACACAAAACTGTCTCAAAAAAACATAATGAATGAACAAATGAATAAATAAATAAGTGAATAAATAGTGTTTTTAAATGTTAAGATTATTTTCATGACACAAATATAATTTCTAAATATTGCTTACACACATCACATCTATGTTAATAGCACAATTCAAAATAAGTAAATCTTGGAAGCAGCCTCAATGATCATCAACAGATAAATTGATAAATAAAATGTGGTATTTATTCATGGTGGAATATTACTTTGCCTTAAAGAAGGATAATGCTATGGTTTGTGTGCCTCAAAAGCCTCATGGTTTCATAGGGTTTTTTCAGAAGTGGCTGAATCTATAGTGTGTGATTTATTCTTAAAACAATGGTGAGAAGGGAAAAGAAAAAAGTATTTAAAATTATATAAACAAACTTAGGATAGCTAAGATGATTGTGCTACAAATTCTATAAGTTCTTGAAACAAAATAGTTAACATTCTTAGAATTGGAACAATTGTGCATATTATTGTATGATAATCTGAGGAACTCTTGAAGATCATTATGTAAAATAACAACCCTAGTTATGCTCTTACTACCTTATTTTGAAGGCCTATATTGTCAGTGTTTTGCGTTCTTTGCTATTATTTGTCTTTTTTGTTTTATGTGCCATGCACACCCAGGGGAAGCTTTGGAACATAGCTCAAAGCAAGGAAATATAGGAAAATGACAAAACAAAAGACCAAAAGGCAATCTCAAACATCCAGCCTAGCCCAAGAAAGCCTAGGAGCCATATACATCAAAGAAAATAAAAGCTGTACATGAGAAATGACGGAAATGATATCAACTGAAATAAAGGAGCAACTCAGGGAAGCTATAGAGAAACTCAAATCAGAAATAATTTCCCAGGTAAAAGAAAAATGATAAAAGTAGTGAAAGAAATAGTGAATACATATAATGAAAACACAGTTAAAAAATTAGAAGAACAAAGCAGACAGATAGAATCCTGAATAAACAGTATAGGAAACAAAGAGAATGCATGAATCAGATTCAAAGATATATATAGGAAATTAAAAATTCTATTGAAAGTTGCCAAAACTGCCTCAACAAAAGTGAAGATAGAATTTCAAACCTCAAAGATAAGATTGATGCTAGTGAACAGGAAAGGAAAGATCTTTTAAAAATAACAAGGAATCAGGAAATAACAATTCAACAGATGCAAGATGATGCAAAGAAAAATAGCATAAGATTAATAGGGATAAATGAAAAAGAAGGGGACAACACAAATGACATCAACAGGCTATTTACAGAAGTGATAGCTGAAAATTTCCCAAACATGAGAATGGAAACTGACATATGGATTAGTGAAGCATATAGAACTCAAAATAGCCATAACCAAAATAAAACTATACCCAGTCATGTAATAATCACCATCCCAGAAATCTAACATAAGAACAGAATACTAAAAGCTATTAGAGAAAAAAAAAACAGGTCACCTATAAAGGAAAACCTATCAGAATCACAGCAGCCTTCTCAACACAAGCAATGAAGTCAAGAAGAGCATGGAGTGAAGTATCTCAGATCCTAAAGGAAAAAAGCTTCCAACACTGACTGATGTACCCTGCAAAACCGTCCTTCAAAATTGATGGAGAAATAAGACACTTCCATGACAAAGAACACCTGAAGAACTTCATGATCACCAAACCAGCCCTGCCAAGAATACTGAAAGACATTCTAGATACACATAGGAAAAAAACACTAAGCAAGGCAGACAATTAAACAGAATGGAAAGGTAAAGATACAACAGTGGAAAGATAACATGTTAACAATAAACCAATATATAACAGTTATAACCATTAATGTAAATGAACTCAATTCACCAGTTAAAAGAAACAGACTGGCAGAATGGATCAAGAAACAACATCTAACCATATGCTGTCTACAAGAAACCCATCTAACCCAAAAGGACACTCATAGACTGAAAGTCAAAGGATGGAAAACAATACTTCATGCAGCAGGAAACCAAAAAAAAAAAAAAAAATGCAGGGTAGCCATCCTGTTTGCAGACAATGTGAACTTCAAAGCAAGAATGATCCAAAGAGATAAAGAAGGTCACTACATACTAGTTAGGGGAAAACTTCAAGAGGAAGAGATAACAATCTTAAATATATATGCACCAAATTCCAGAGCACCTAGTTATACAAAACAAGTATTAACACAAATGACAAATCAAATAAATATTAACACAATTATAATAGGAGACCTTAACACGTCATTGAAACAAAGGGACAGATCAGCTAGACAGAAACTCAGCAAAAAAATAACAGAACTGAATCACACCTGTGAACAAATGAGTGTTCCATCCAACAACATCAGAATAAACATTTATCTCTGCAGTACATGGGACATTCTCTAAAATAGACCATATATTAGGCCACAGAACATATTTAAGTAAATGCAAAATAATTGAAATATTTCCATGCATGCTATTGGACCATAATGCCATGAAACTAGAAATTAATGATGAAAGAAACAGCAAAACACATGGAAATTGAATAACATACTCTTGAGCAATCAGTGGGTCACAGAGGAAATCAAAGAAAAAATTACACAATATCTACAAGCAAACAAAAATACAAATACAACTTACTGGAATCTGTAGGATGCAATGAAAGTGGTCTTAAGAGGAAAATTTATTGCACTGAGTTCCCACATCAGGAAGACAGAACAAACACACACAAAAAAACACACCTGATACTACACCTGAAACATCTAGAAAAAGAAGAGCAATCCAAACTCAAAGCAAAAAGAAGGGAGGAAATTATGCAGATCTGAGAAGAAATTAATGCAATAGAGAAAAAGAAAATAATACAAAGAATCAATGAATCAAAGAGCTGGTTCTTGGAAAGAATAAATAAAATTGATAAGCACATAGCCAACCTTATTTTAAAAAGGAAAGGAAAAAACTCAAATTCATGCAATAAGGAATGAAAAAGGTCATATTTCTACCAACTCTCAAAATACAGAATATCATCAACACCTATTTCAAAAACCTCCACTCTCATAGGTTCCATAACACAGAAGAAATGGACAGATTCCTAGAAACACGAACTACCAAACCTGGGTCAGGAAGATGTAAAACTGCTGAATAACCCAATTTCTATTACTGAAATTGAAAACATAATTAAGTCCTTGTCAACAAAGAAAAGCCCAGGCCCAGATGGATTCACTGCAGAATTCTAAAAGAAATATAAAGAAGACTTAATGCCAACATTCCTCAAACTCTTCAGTGAAATCGAAAGAGTAGCAATTCTTCCTAAGATGTTTCTGGAAGCAAAAATTACTCTAGTACCAAAACCTGAGAAAGACCCAACTAAAAAAGAGAACTATGGGCCAATCTCCCTAATGAACACAGATGCAAAAATTCTCAATAAAATATTGGCAAACAGGATGTAGCAAATCATCAAGAAGATTATACACCAGGTCCAAGTGGGATTCATCCCAGGGATGTACGGATGGTTCAACATATGTAAATCAATAAATGTAATCCACCATATCAATAGATCCAAAAGGAAGAACCACATGATCATCTCTACAGATGCAGAAAAAGCTTTTGGTAAGGTCCAACACTTATTCATGATAAGAACCTTACAGAGAATGGGAATAGAGGGTCTTTACCTCAATATGATAAAGGCCATCTATGACAAACAAACTGCCAGCATCATATTAAATGGCCAAAAATTGAAAGCCTTTACCTTAAAATCAGGCACAAGAAAAGACTGTCCCTCATCAACACTCCTATTCAAAATAGTACTGGAAATACTAGCCAGAGCAATTAGACAAGAGAGAGAAGTAAAAACAGTAAAGATAAGAAAAGAGAAGTTAAACTATCATTATTTACAGATGACATGATACTCTACATAGAAAATCCCCAAAACTCCATTAAAAGACTCCTAGATACAATAAATAAATTCAGCAATGTACCTGGATACAAAGTCAATACTAAAAAATCAATAGAATTCCTATACACTAAGAGTAAAATCACTGAGAGATAAGTAAGAGAAACCACACCCTTCACACTAGCATCTAAAAATTGAAATACTTAGGAATTAATCTAAGAAAAGGTGTAAAATATATATTGAGGAAAAAATTATAATACCTTGAAAAAGAAATGGAAGAGGGCCTCTGAAAATATAAAGGCAGCCCTTGTTCATGGATAGGAAGAATAAATACTGTGAAAATGGTCATTCTCCCAAAATTGTTACACAGATTCCATGCAATCCCAAACAAAATACCACTAACATACCACATAGATCTAGAGAATGAATTCGTAAAATTCACCTGGAACCAGAAGAGACCTAAAATAGCAAATGCAATTCTAAGCAGCAAAGGCAAGGCAGCAGGCATCATGACCCCTGACTTGAAGTTATACTACAAAGCTACTGTAATAAATCAACATGGTACTGGAATAAAAACATATCTGAGGATCAATGCAATAGATTGGAAGATACAAGCACAAACACAAACACACTGGACCACCTTATCTTTGATAAATGGCCCAAACATGTTCATTGGAAGAAAGATAATCTCTTTAATAAATAGTGCTAGAAAAATTGGCTATTTGCCAAAAATTTAAACTAGACCCATGCCTATCACCATGTACTAAACTAAAATCTAAATAGATCAAAGATCAAAATATTAAAACAGAAACACTAAATCTGTTGGAAGACAAAGTAGATAAAAATCTTGAAGACATACGACTAGCTAGAGAATTCATGAACAAGAATCAAACCACACGGGAAATACTTTCCAGAATGAATAACTGGGATCATGTCTTATTAAAGTGTTTCTTCATGTCAAAAGAAATCTCCAGCAGATTGAAAAGAAAATCCACAAACTTGGAAAAAAATCTTAGTGAACTGTCCCTCAGAAAAAGGACTTCTGTCTAGAACTTATAAAGAATTAAAAAAAATCATAATCCTGAAATTCAAAGACCCAATCCAAAAATGGGCATCTGAGATGAACACATAGTTCTCACATGAAAAAGTATGCATGGCAAATAAATAAATGAAAAAATGTTCATCATCATTAGTCATTAGAGAAATGCAAATTAAAACCACACTGAGATTCCATCTCACCCCAGAAAGAATGGCTAGGATAAAGAAAACTACCAACAACAAATGCTGGAGAGGGTGTGGGGGAAAAGGAACTCTTCTGCACTGTTGGTGGGAGTGTAGACTGGTGCAAACACTGTGGTGGTCAGTCTGGAGATTCCTCAAAAAGCTGGGTTTGGAAGTCCCATTTGACCCAGCTATTCCACTTCTAGGCATATTCCAAAAGAACTGAAAACATCATACCACAGTGATATATGTGCACCCATGTTTATAGCAGCACAATTTGTAATAGCCAGATCTTGGAAACAACCTAAGTGCCCATAAACCAAGTGATGGATAAAAATGTTGTGGTATTTTTATATAATGGAGTACTACTCAGCTATAAAGAATGATCACATTGAGATATTTATAAATAAATGGATGCAACTTGAGACCATACTCATAGGCAAAATAAACCAAACTCACATGTATAAATGCTGTATAGTCTCTGTCTTAGTTACTTTTATTCATTGCTGAGACAAAATATCTGATGCCCAAAGTTGGGAAAGGAAAGGTTCATTTCTTACAGTTTTTGGAGGTTTCAGTCCATACTCAGTTGGCTCCAAGGCAGGGTGGCATGGCGGGGCCGCAGTTCAAAGAGGCTGCAAACAGCAAGCGGGACAGGCAAGAGAGAGAGAGATACACCTTCTTCCTGCCATTACATTATATCCTGGCTCCACCTGCTAGGAGGGTGTAGCACTGACACGGTCAATCCAAGCACTGGACAATGAACCAGTCACAAATGCACAATGCAAATACATGAGGCCTGGGGGCCACCGACATAAACCATGACATTCCACCCCTGGCCCCCAGAGACTCATGTATTACCTTTATATAAAAGACATTTAGTCCATCTCCAAGAATTGCCAAAGTCCTAACATTTTCAGCATTGCTGAGAAGTCCAAGTCCCAAGTCTCTTCCAATATCTATGGCAAACTGTTAACTGTAACCCCCTGTACAAGTGAAACAAGGTTAACCATTTCTGAAATGCAAAGGCAAAAAATAAACATCACCATTCCAAAAGTTACAAATGGGGGAATATAAAGCATTGGGAACAAAGCAAGTCCAACATCTAGCAAGGCAAACATTAAGTCCTAGAGTTCCATGCTCAGCATTTGAAGCAATCTGGTTGCAAGCTCCAAAAGGCTTGGGTGATTCCACCGCCATGGCACTTCCAGGGATTTCAGCTCCTTCAGCTTTTCTATTAAACCTTCTCTGCTCAGTTTTTGCAGCTTTCCTTGGATGATACACGTTCTTGGCTTTTCCAAACTTCTGGGGTCTCCATTGCACCTTTGGCTTCACCCTTATATCTTTACAAATTGCCCTGTCAGGGGTGAACTGCTTGGCCTTACAGGCCCTTTGCAATCGAGGTGGAAGCCTTCTTACCCTCAGAATTTGTGCATTTTCCTTTCACCTAAAATCAGCACCATGTGGATGCCGCCAAGGCCTGCTGCCAGCTGGAGCAGTAGCCAGGCTTTTCTCTCTCTTGCTGGTTTCGGCTTTGATGTTTACAGCCACCATGAACTGCGGCTCCGCCATGCCACCCTGCCTTGGAGCCAACTGAATATGGCCTGAAACCTCCAAAAACTATAAGAAATAAACCTTTTCTTTCCCAACTTTGGTATCAGGTATTTTGTCTCAGCGATGAGTAAAAAGTAACTAAGACAGTCTCTGTAGTGTAAGAAATGGTAAGAGTACGTTAAGATTTTATGGTAATCATGATTCTCCATTACTTTGCTTTTAAACCTTATAAAGTTTTCATTCATCACTTGGAATGCTTTCATTCTGTTTTGTTTGATTTTGTTATGTGTGATGGTATGAACAGCTATTTTGAAGAAAACAAAATGTTACAGCAGCTATTGCTGATTTAATATCATCTTGCTTTGAAGTCCTAACATGCGTTTGTTCTTCTATTACCATCAGTTCTATCATACTGTGTCTGATTAGATTTTAATATGTCTGATAGTATAAACACATTTTTTTCATGGAAAATGAGATATCATAGTAGTCATTGATCTTTTTCTGTTATTCGGTTCAGAATACCCTGTAATTCTTTCTTTCTCTTGAATGGTGTTATACTATTTTGTTATGTTTGATATTATTGTATGTGAAGCCATGCTCAACTATTATAAAGAAAGAGACATTATGGTATCTACTGTTAATATCTGGGTGTTTTGTTGTAAAGTGCTGTGTTATTTATATTGTTATGTTCTGGTCTGCTTTGTTCTGTCCTCTTTTATTTTATTCTCTTTAAAATAAAAAAAAGAAAATTAAATTTACATGGATTTGCAAGATTAAAAAATGTGTCTGATGTTGGTAATAAAAATAGGAGAATGAAGGGGGAAGAGAAAAAAAGAATTGAACTTTATTATGTACTTGTAGCAATTTTTGCAATAAATTTAATTATTGTGTCCTGCACATATTTACCAATAAAACAAAAAATAAACATCCTGTTGGTACTTGACCATACCATATTGTTCACAGTTTTGCATTCATTCTCCTGTAAGTGTGTTGGGCACATTCCTAAATCTCCTTTTTTCAGTTATTTACATCCTTTTGAATTTTAGGACATGTCCCCAGAAATGTCAGGTTATGCCTTAAAATCTACATTTCTATCAATATGATTTTAAAATTTTCTTGTATGGTGTGTGCATAGTCTGATTCTGACATCCTTCTAGTTTCAACTTTCAAAGATAGTTATTTTTAAGTGACTCATACATACATAAAACATAATTTTAATATTTTTCATATATACCCTCATTACTTTTATTTTACTCTTAACATTTTTATACATGGGTTAAATAAATCTGTTTTATTGAAAATATATCATTGGGACCGGGGATTTAGCTCAACGGGTTAAGCGCCTGCCCCTGGCAGGCACAAGGTCGTGAGTTCAATCCCCGGTACAAAAAAAAAAAAAAAAAAATATATATATATATATATATATATATATATATATATATATATTTACAATTTCTTTCTTTACACTCTTTTCCAATTTTTCTTCTTAATTTTATTTTAATACCATTTTCTCTTAGTGTACTTCACTAAATATGTAGTTGCTTACACTTATTATTCTCTTGTGATAACTACATAGATTATGAAAAGTATCCTTGATTTAGTAAAGTCAGTTTTATATTTTTGTCATATTTGAAGTCAGTATTAGGAATTTATATTGATTTCAGTTAATTCCCTTCTAGAATCCTAAGATATTATTAAGTGTTTAAAATACCTGTTGTTTCTGGTTTTCCCTTATATAATCAACAATCATTAAGATGGTCTTCATATTTACCTTGGCCAATTATTATTTTTCTTAGTTTAGGCATTTTTTTTAGATATGTTCACCATTTTAATCCAGCATTACCTTTTCTTGCACTGCCATTTTTTCTAGTAGGAATTCAGTGCATTTCCATTTTTCCACCTTAGAAATTAAGCAATTCCATTTCTTCTCAATTAAATTTTGAGGAATGAAATGATTACAACTAGAGTCAGTCCTTGTAATGTTAATCCATGTTTGGTTCATATAAACCTTGTCTTTATTTTTAACTATTCAAGTCAAACATGGATGATTTATCATTGCTTTCCCCTCCCAGGCTCTGGAATCCAACTTTCCTTGTTCTCAGGTTGTCCACAGAAAGCACTGTTCAGCTTCTCAGTATCTCACTTAGCAGTCTCTACATTGCCATGCATATCCAGGAAATTATGAACATCAAATATTCATGGAAATTGCTTCATTTCTTTCTTTGGTAGGTTTTGTAAAGATATATTTAAAATTTCCTTGTTATTTCTGTATTGTAGTTTGTGTAGTGTACTATAAAGGTAATACAACCAAGTATTTTCTAATAATTTTCATTGACAGTATAGTTTCAGGAATTTATGTTACCATTTTTAATGTTTCTTTACTTTAAACCATTTTATCTCTATAATCAAATTGATAGCTATATACTGCAATTAAATCATTATATCTATACAGCATGAAAGAATTCTTGTAGTGAAAAGGATACAGGAGTAGATAACATTAGATGAAAAAAAGTAATAAAAACAAAAGCAGTTTAGTAAGCACACTAATACCAAATTATTTTGATAGTAACTCTAGGATGTGGCAGTTTTGCCACAGCTAAGGTAAGAAGGCAATTTAAAACATTGTTATCTTTCACACATTTCAAAATGTAAGCCATAAATGGACTAAGAATTACAATTTTAATATTTTTATGTAACACACTAAATGAAATGTTAAATCAAATGCCCTGTTCCCATAAACTAAGGAAACTATGTCACTAAGACAGTACTGATTAAAGAGGAATGAAAAAATTCACTTGTGTTCAACCAACTGTACATATTGAAATATATTGAGAAGTATGGCTTAAAATTCTCATCTGATCTTTTCTCACTTTGTGTTTGCCAGATGTATTTATTTATCAACTTATCAAATATCTATTGTGTACATAATATGTTCTGGGATCAGCCACAGGTATAGCTCAGTGGCATAGCATCTGCCCAGAAAACATGAGGTCCTGAGTTTAATTCCCAGTACCAAAATAATAATATTATTAATAATAATATTTTTTAAAAAATCTGTGAATTGCTTCACAATAGTAAAATAAAAGATATATTGAGTGCCATTTTAAAGTTTAGAGTACCATTATAACAATAATCATGCATTTTGGGATTACTGTTTGGCAAATAATTTACACAAATTACCTCATTTAATCTTCAATGGCTTTCACTAATATTTAGAATAATTTTTCTTATTTTCCATGGTTTAAAAACTCTTGGAATTTTTAACTTGTCAGACTTATGCTATAATGTGAGACACAATTTTGGAATTCATGCCTTTTTTACCCTAAAACCAGTGTGATGCTTTACTACTGTATATATTTTTCTAGCTTAACCCCTATGGATGCCATTGAAAATTATTTATGTTGAAAAACACATTTTCCTGGATCACCTGTTACATTGTACAGTTATAAAAATAGAAATTTTATATTAAGTGAAATAAGTCAGACACACACCTCAAATGTTGCATGCTTTCTCTGATATGAGAAATTATATATGTATGTATGTGTAAATAATATATATGAGAAATTATATATAAATGTATATATATTCAAATAAAGAGCAAAATAAAAGACATAAATAGGAAATAGGAAGGTCAAATATTTCCCCAAATTATATATTCTATTATCTTAAAAATATTTCAATATATATTAATTAATTTATACTACTAGTTTATGTTAGTTTGTTGAAACAAAACTTGGTGTTATTGTTGTATTTTTGTGTGTAACAGTCTCTTTGGTGTACATTTTGTACTGAAAAAATACTTTGACAATAACAATACACAATATATTAGTTATTATTATTTAATTTTTAGTTATGATATTTATTGTGGTTTCACAGAATAATAAAGAGTAAAATATAATGATAGAAAAAATAGAAAAAGTTTTCCTATGGTTGTACTATCATCATGGGTGTTTTGATTTTTTGTGTGTGAATCTTCAAGACATTGTAATTTGAAAAGTACTTATGAAAAGTTAGATTCCTCTGACTTATTTGTAAAATTCTTGGGTTAATTCATATTGAAGTAATTCAAAAGATGTCAAAATTCTTCAAAGAGTTTATACATTGATGGTACCTTTACTAAGAAAGATATATTTGGTTTGAAGATTAACATTAATTTTAGACTATTTTTCTTAAATATACTGGCATGATCTACTGATGTACTTTGGGATTATTTAGGAGATGTATGCACTGGGGAGAAATCAGTGCCATGGACCATGTTCTTACTTAAAACAGTATTTTTGCAGCTACTTCAAATTTGGGGTTGTGTTTCAAAATCTTTTATTTTGCTTATAGACATCATGAATTAATGTCAGGGACCAACTGGTCTTTTTTTCTTAAATGGCACTTTAGAAAATAAAGTAACTTACATAACAAAAAAATATGTAGCAACACAAACGCTGATAAAAAATGTTAAGTGAGCAATACAAGATATTTCTAATGTGTTGATTGTCAATTATATTAATAGGATTTTACCAGTACTTAACCCCAATTTATAAATACCTACTTTGAGATAAATTATACCTGTTTGCATTTATGGTTTACTTAAATACAGAATAGTGGTTATCTTATTTATCTATAGAAAAAATAAACTTTAAAACTAAGATTAAAAATTATAAATAAAATCAAATCCTTTTCAGAAAGGCACAACAGAAAATTCCTGATAAAAATGTAAACCTTAAAATAACAAATCACTAACATTCCCAACAGAGAGAAAACAATTTTAACATATGTATTTTATAAAAGTATAAATGTTTTTCTAATGACTTAATCACAGTTTTCATTTGCAAAGATCATCACAGAAATATATTCATTTAATTTTTATTCAGATTTTTTATTTTAAGATTTTTCAGTATTAGTGTGCTGGTCTGTTAATAACCTACAATAATTCTTGTGAATATTTACATAGGCTCTTTACAAAAATTTATTTCATTTTTGATTCATTCAAATGGAAAGTCATAAGTCTTTCCTTCTGTAAAATGATATAGTAAAGTGCAAAAATAGCATCATCTCAGGAAAAAAACTGGGAATTTACTCCTCATTATTTAAGGCAAACAACCATTAAACACTGAGAACTCTGCCTTAAATCAGAGCAAAAAGTATATAAGTACTCTGTAAACCAAACACTACATACCTCATAGCTCACAAATTTTGACTGATAATTAAACATCTTTTTACTGTTCTATGCTGTTCAAGATCTATAACTTTTATAAATTTTTCATGTTACATAATATGATTGTTAATCATTTTCAAGTAATAACAGATACTTTTTAATTAATTTCAAATCTAACTATTGTTTGGATTTACCTAAAACAATACACTGTTAAGTTTTATCTATGTGCATGGGAAAATCAGTCAGCAAAAATGTTTAATATTATAACAAAGATTTAAATTTGTTTTAAAATAACTGGACTTATAACCTCAAATATTTGTCTCTCCCTATGCATACTGTCATATAACATTGCAACTCCTAATATTGAAGAAATATTGTCTGTTTTCCTTTTGTTTAAAATGAGCCAATCTTATGACTTGTGTCATTCCATAAATTACAGCAGATTTATATAATGCCCCATTCTGAATCTATGGAAGAAATTTTATGTATTTTCTCTTGTCCTCCTCTACCTCTGCTATTTCCATCTGCAATAGGTGGTATTTAACATTTTCTCATAAACATGGGTGTGAATATATCGCTGTGGTATGAAGCTTTTATTTCTTTCAGGAAGATATCAAGCAGGGAAATTGCAGGGTCAAATGGGACATTTAATCCTAGTTTTGTAAAGAAACTCCAGACTGATTTCCACAGTGGTTGCAACAGTCTACACTCTCATTACCAGTGGAAAAAGGGTTTCCTCCCCCATCCTTGCCAGCATTCATTTCTAGAGTGAGATGGAATCTGTGTCTTTTAATTTGCATCTTTTGAATGACCAGTGATATGTGAACACATTTTCATATATTTATTTGCTGTTTGTACTTCTTAATCTGAGAAGTGTGTATTCATCCCAAATGCCTACTTTCAACTGAGTATTTAAATCTGGAGGTCAGATTTTTTTCACTTCTTTATATGTCCTAGAAGAAAAAATACTGAGTGATTGAAATTTGTCTTGTGATCTCAAATGAGTGTTTTTGTGATAAGACTAAGCTGGTTAGAGAGAGAATGTTTGATAAGAATAGTAAATATCAGACATGACCTCGTATCTGCACACTATAACAGATGAATGAAAATATGAGTTGCTTCTATTTTTAAAGTTCTAGAGTTATCTAATATATAACAGTCAAATAATGAATAGAAATTTTGAAGCTGTCAGTCACTTTCTTTGTTGCTGGGACAAACTATTCAAAATGTGGAATCTAAAAGAGGAAAGGGTTATTTTGGAATTTGGTTTGCTCTATGGCAGGAAGGCCTGCTGAAAGCTAGGCAGAGGGGATCTCTTTATGTCACGGCAGCCAGAGAGCAGAGAATGAAAAGAGGATCCCAGACCAGGATCCTCTTCCAGGTCACCTATCTCCTGACCACAGCCATCCGCCTAACAGCAAGTCAGCTATAATGTCACCATAATCCAACTGTCTTTCCAAAAATCACTCATTAATAGTAGTCAGATATTGGATTCAGGCTTTAAGCAATATAGCAGACTGTTAAGTTTGGAATAGGAAACAGAAATCAACACTATACTCTGAATATTAGGATAGAATAAATGCAATGACCTTGAGTCTTGCATTCCATGTCCTTTGGTTTAATAATCTTAAATTCCATGCTCAGAGAAGTAACACCAGACATTTTGAGCAATCAGAGCATGATCTGAAATATTGTAACAAGACATGTAACTGCTGAGATAGCCAGTAGACTAAAGAATGTCAAGTTCAGGGAGATCACTCGGTAAAGTCTGGAAAAACTCAGTTGAGTTATGTCAGAGGCTAACACCACAGCTGTGCTAATGGACGTGGTAAGCAAGACTTCATTCTAAATACATTTTGAAAATAGAACTGAAAAACTTAAAAGCATTCCTTTTATTTTTTATTGCTTAGAGAAGAACAATTTAGGAAGCTCAAATGTTCTGTTTGTTTAGTTGAATTGTTCTGAACATTTTGGTCTACCACCATTTTATACAGTATAAAAAGTCAGAAGATCCTAAAATGTCTTTGTTTAGATATCTGTCACTACACATTGTATTGGGAATTAAAGCCAAAATGTTTGTTAAACATGCATTATGAATTTATTTAAAAATAACAATGATAAGCAATTACATGGCATTTGACTACAAATGAGTAAAAAAATCACCATAACTGCAAAAAATTATTCAGAGGAGTGACATTCTTAGAGTTTAACAAATCTCTTCAATGTTTAGATGAATAGAATAAGCTCAATTCTCAGAATAAGTTATATATATGCTGTTTTGGATAAGTAGTTGTACACTTTTGGGTTTAAACAGACATCAAGCTGGAAACACATATTAAAACCCTTTCCAACTAACTGTTACTAGTTTTGTCTAACAGTACAACAAAATTTGTAAAAAAAAAAATATAGTTTCTTAAAGGTTAGTTGTAACACAGAACTAGGGACCTTATCAATAATTTTATACTGTGTTACATTTGCCCATTTATAATTTGAATGGGTCTTTTATGGCTGCATGATCCTGAAACACCATGCATTGATGCTTTGGAAAATATTTATTCATGGTATTATGCAGATCACTCAAATTCTGACACATGTTATTAGGCCACATCAAAAGCCTCATTCATAAATAACTCCATGAATCTTATTTGAAAATATTTTAAATATTGGAAACAGTGCAAGTATTGGACAGACAATAAATTTTCTGAAATGCAATTTATAATTTGAAAGCTAGAATTTTATTCTAGCTTTAAGGCTCTCTCTCTCTCTCTCTCTCTCTCTCTCTCTCTCTTTCTCTCTGTTTTTCTTTTACTCTCTCTCTCATTTTAATAGACAAATTCACTATTTTTAAGAAAATTTCAGTAAAATGCCTAAAACTTGACCATCACTATTTCTTCTGCCAGTCATTTGTCATGTAAAACTCCTTTTCCATGAAATAGTTCTACTACAGCTCATAACTAAAACATGTGCACAATTTTGTTATTTTTTTGAACATACATGAATTCTTGATCTAAAAAGTACTTTTTACCTATTTCTGATTGTTTGTTGATATCATAAAGGGTTAATAAATTTTCAGAAATAATTAGAATTTTGTTAGGGCATTCTTCTTAAATGGCTATGTTCATTTATGTGTGAGAAAAATGACAGAAAATAGTAAGGTGGCTTCTGGCAATATTCATAAGTTGCGGATAGATTCATGCATTGCTTTGCATACTCAGTGGCAATACATCCATGATAGAACACACACAGACACACACACTCACATGCACACACATGCACACATGCACAAAGATGGATGCATGCACATGCACAAACTGAAGTCCATTGTAAATTAAAAATAATTGATTAGTAGAGACACACATTGGAGTATGAGCTATATTGCTCTTTTATACATGATTCAGGAGTGTGGGAAATAATGACAATAAACTCATAGATGTTCTGGGCCCACTGTCAGATGAAAAGTGGCCAACATCCTACTACCATATGATGCCCACAGACACTTTTTCAACTGATAGAAACATTCTGGGCCTCCAGGTTCTAATGATGACTCAGAGCCCAGGATACTCAATGGTACAAACCTCTTAGTACAATTTATATTTATCCCACATATTCAAGCCTATGTGATAGTCCTCCATGTCTTTGATAAAGACAGAAGACATGCAGTTTTTCCTTGAGACCTTGTCATGAAATATTTCTGCAAAAATTATAATCTGTTCTTCCTAGTCTGTGAACAGATCGATGTCTGTTGGAAGTAGGATATTTTCTTTCTCACATAGAGAAGCCATTATCTACATCATTCATAATTGTATCTATATCTATATATTTTCATTGGAGGGAACCAATTCCCTAGTTGTCCTTTTAGGAGCAGGAGGGCAAACAGTTCTTTTCTAAAATGAAATTTACACTTTGGTACCATTAAGCCTGTGATGGGTGGGGTCTCACTGACTTCTCAGATGCCTTCAAAGTCTTTTTTCTTGTCTCTACAAAGTGCTTATTCTTTATTAAATTAACTTTTTCAACAACCATGTTCTCCTTCACCCAGACTTTTTAGGCTAAACTGCAATCTTTTGAAATCATTAAACTCTGCCATTGACTACTGATTCTCACTATAGTTCTGGATGAAGACAGTCAGGAGGACTTATGCTGCACCTTGAAAATTAGGCTGCCTTAAAAATTCCTCCACTGGATTAGTCTTTCAACCTTAAAATCAATCTACAAAATATCAGGTAAAGTGTGAGCATTAAATATATGGCAACTGTTTCCAGCTAGCAATGCTGTCCTTTTTTCTGACTGAAAACTCCTAAACATGACCTTGACTTTCCACATTACTATTTGCACCATGATCTTCTGATATGCGAGTAGGATCATCCTAAAGTGTGTTTCAAAAAATTCTAAGGCTGCTTTAGCTCATGTCTCCAAACTTGCAAACTCCTCTTACAAAATCAGTTCCAAAAGTTTCTCAATCACATGGTCATATTCAGTCATAGCAATACCACTTTTTTGTATGTCAGTTTTCAATTTGCAGAGACAAGATGCAATATCTATAGCACAAAGGAAAACATGTTTATTTGTCTCACATTTTCCAATTGAATCAATCCATAGCTGCCTGGAATTAAAACACAAATTGATGGTCTAAGGGCATTGTGAAGAAAATCGCTTATACTATGGCGTTGGGAAGCAAAGAAGAAAAGGCAGCAGCTGGGCAGTAAGACTGTACCTTTCCACATTGTGCCTTTATCAACCCTTCCTGTTGATGCAGCCCACCTGGAAAGTGAGGTTTTGGGGTACACTTATAACTCTGAAACATAATAATGATCATCTACTAGAGTGTCAATATTTTATTTATCATTTTTCCTTTCATTACTAGATAGAAATACTGTGTTATTTCACCATTCTAGGTTCAACGAATACACATCAATTACACAAACCATTGAAAATGTCTATTTTATTTGTTAGAATATATAAAAACTGTCAGTATATTGTTATAGCTATGTTTACTTTATCTATATATATATTTGATATTGCTTTTATTTGACTCTAATAAAACACTGATTCAACAATTATTTCCAAGATTTTTACTGAGGACCATCAGGATAACATCGTGAAATCTCAGACACATAAGCATTATGTCAGGTAGATCTTTACACTTATCTCTTCCAGAGTATGTTGATATCTGAATCCATTTTACATTTGATGTCAATTAAAAGCTTTTGATGTAACATGAGGAAAATGATCATCCCCTAATATGATAGTCATTGTAATACAGTGGCTCTAGGATTTTTCAGTAAGCCGATTAGCCCATGAGAAAGTCCATTATCTAGTCACACAGACAGTAATACCAATTCATCTGTAAGTTCTCATCAAATTTTTCAGAGTTTTCTCATTTTAAAAGGTGAAATATTTTTACATTCTAAAGAGAAGCCAGAGTATAGCTTTCTCATTTTCAAAAATAGGTATGGCAAGAATATGAATTAAACATCATGGTAATTTAACATCCCTCAATTATGAAACCCTCTGATATTTGGCAAAAACAGCTTCATAATTACAGGAAATAAAATATTAGTTTGAATTAAAATATTAGTTGACTATTTTTCTGACTTTGTACTTTAAGTCACTAATTAAAAGTAACTTGTTTTTGTTTTCAACAATGTGTCTTATCATTGAAAAAATGTCAGTTTGTCTTTCTTTTTCAAATATTTGATGAATGCATTTATATAATTGTATTAATTTTGCTTCCAGAATCCTAACTGGAATAGGTGGTCTATGTTTTTTAGCTTTTACATTAAAAGGAAACACAGTGAAGGAAGTAAGTTAGAATACTGAGTGTGCGTTGTATTCAGCCCACTTCTCTTATCTCTAAATTGCATATAAACCTCAGCATCTCCTTATAGTTCTTGATTTAATTGTAAAATGTTAATTGCACCTTAATTAAGTTGTAATTACCCTGATAATTGATAAGGTCACACATTTATGAAGCCTAGAATCAATAAGGTAAAGAAAAACTGGGACAGGTAAAATGAGCAGCAAAAATATAGCAGCATGGTATAGTAATAAGTGCAGAAGAGATTTTAGTGGTGTTGATAGTGAAGAAGTTTATTGTAAGTTGCAAATACAGGAAGAACTTAAATTGGTCAATCTAGTCTATGTGTGCATAAATAAATGGAGGTCAAGAAGTGAGGATGGAAAAGGATGGAAAGGAAATAGAATGTATATGGCACATATAATTAAACATGTAAGTCAGGTGTTGTGGTGCACTCCTGTAATTCCAGCATTTGGGAGGCTGAGGTAGGAAGATCTTTGTGAGTTCAAGAGAAGCCTGGGCTACAAAGTGAGCTCATGGCCATCCTGAATGGCATAGTAAGACTGTCTCAAAAAGACAAAAAAAATAAAAGATTAAACATGTATATGTTAAAGCCAGGTGCAATATTACACACCTATAATCCCAGCACTAGGGATGCTGAGGCAGGAAGACCACCATGAGTTTGAGGCCAGCCTTGACTACAAAGTGAGTTAAAAACCATATGGTGAAATCTTGTTTCATAAAAGACCAAAAATAAAAAAATAGGAATAAAAATTTTAAAAATGTATATATCATAAAAATCAAGATCAATATCATCATGGAGGAGGAGAAAGAGAATGGACCAAATAAACATGGAGAGGTGGAAGCCATATATAACATGACATGGGGATGATAGGAGTTTTAGCCTAGTACTAAGCATTTTATTGATAACACTAGCAATAGAAGTGGCACAGAGAGGATGAAGGGAGGAGGGAAAATGAAGGAAATAAAGATGTGCCATGCACATGTACCAATCCCTTGCAGTGAAATGAGTCATTATATACTGTGAACATGTGCTAATTTAATAAAGGTCAAAAAAGAAGAAAAAGAAGGAGGAGGAAGAGGTGGAGGAGGAGAAAGAGGAGAAGAAAGCAATTTCAGCAAGAGTGGATATACTTTAAAACTGAGGAAAATAAAAATGAAAAGAGAGCATTGAGCTTTTGGTTATAATAATTTCTCATTCAATTAATCATTCATCCTCTAATCTTATAAACAGAATATGATAAACATTGTTAGATTTTATTTTATAGCTTATCACTTTGGACATTACAATTCTAGTAAATTCTAAGAAATTATAAAATGAGGATACTATCAGTTCTTTTGTAGAGAGAAGTGGGCTCTTAATGCTTCTCTATCAAGTGTCTCAGAGTCATTTAACATAATTAATCAATAGCTTATATTTAAAATTATAAAATAATGTATAAACATTATATACAAGAGTGGACTGAGGGGTAATTTAATTTCTGTACTAAGATCTAGTGAATTTTTAAAAATATTTAGTAGAGATACCTGATCATTTATCAAATCACCTATTTCTAATATTTTATTTATCTTTAAAAACAAGATTTACATTTATATGTCTTTATGTTCTCACTGGATTTTAATATTACTCAGAATATTGTTACACAATAAATATTATATTTTTTAGAATCACAGTCATCTTGAATTACCTAATAAATTATTAGGTGTTAATGAATTAGTAATTGTCATTGATATGAAAGACTTCAAGCAGATGTATTTTTTCTAATACATTATGTGTATGTGCATTTGTGTATTTCAAGAAAGATGTTAATTTTAACTGCAGTTTGATTTTTACAATTTATGTTTTGGTGACTTGTGAGACTTGTGACTTAGTATATTGGCAAAGAAGCACAAACTGCAAAAATAGAATTATCTGACAAACTCCTGTCTCAAAATATCAGAAAAATCAAAATACAATCAATTTTTTTCTTTAGAATCATCTTGCTTACTGTCTGTTTTTATTTTATTTCTCACAAGTCACCAAAATATAAGAAAAGTCTTACAAAAATTGCATTTCATGACAATTTATCTAGAAAATTTTAATCAAATCTCTGGCATTTATTCAGAAAATGGTCTAAAAGCCCATCTAAGACATCATAAAGTGCATAAGGATGTTTCTTTGACAGGAATGAATCTGTCAATTTCACAATTTCCTGGAAGTTTCCAACTTCTCCATTAGAATGTAGGCCTTTTAAATCAGTATATAATTCCTTCATCTAAAATTATAGAATAAAATAAATTAAAATATTTGAATATAAAACTTGAAACTTCTGGAGAAAATTTAGGAGTGAAGCTTTAGGACACTGGTTATGATTCTTTGGTCATAATACCCACAACACCATCAATGAAAGCAAAATTGGGAAATCAAACTAATTACCCTATATAAAAATAAACATAGTCTGATAACAAAGAAATAACAAAATGATAAGGCAATCTACAAAAATGAGATGCTCTTTTTGTAATATGTCTGATGTACAGTTAATTTACAAAGAATACAAGAAGTTTCTGTAATTCAATAACACATGACATACAGAAAAATGAGTAATGCTATTCAAAAATTGACAAAATATTTGAATCAGCATTTCTCCCAATAAAATGTTGAATTGGCATATAGAAAAGAGCTCACGAGCATTAATCATCAAGGAATCAAAAAATCAAAAACACATGAGATAGACTTTTACCTATTAAGATAACTACTATAGAAACAAAGAAATATAAAACAGAAGAACACATGTGTTGATAAAATGTGGAGAAATTTGAATATTCATACACTATAGGTGGGAATGTAAAGTGCTTTGGCCAATGTGTATCACATTATGGTGGTTCTTGGGGAGCATGAGAGAGACACAGAGAGAGAGACAGAGAGACAAAGAGAGGGAGACAGCATGATCCAGAAGTACCACTTTGCTGCATATCTACAGTAATTAAAATCTCTAAGAGATATCTGCACTCCCAGGATCACTGTAGCAATGCTCACAATAAGCAAGATACAGCAACAAATAAATCACCAGTCTCAGATGAAATGATTAAAAACTGACCCCACACATGTGCATGTACACATGTGGATACACTTCCTGGAACATCACTTAGCCTTAAAAAGCAAAGATTCTTGCCACATATGACAGTGTGATTGAACCTGGAGAAACTAACACCAAGTGAAACAAGTTAATTACAGAAGAACAAAACATTATTCTGCTTATGTGAGATATCAGTAAATAGACTCACAGAAAGCAGAATGATATTTAGCAGATGCTGAAGGGAGGAATGACGAGGTGTTGTCAGACATAAGTGTTAAATTATACAAGATGGGTAAGTTCTCCGACTACAATATTAAACTCACAGTTACATTATTGTATTGTGTAATTAAAAGGTAAAAATATCCCTCATGTTCAGTATACTTACTAGAATAAAAACTAATAAAAATCTATAAAAATAAATCAGTATATTATTGAAACAATTACATAAATACTTTTTATTCAAACAGTTCAGGAATCTAGACATAGGTGGGGTTTTTAGTCTTAAGCAATTATTTAAGATCACTATTATCTTATTCCTACAAATTTTGTATAACTGATTATATAAGACTTCCTTGTCTCAGACTCTGCCAAATATATATTCTTTCGTGAAGTCCAAAAGATTTTTTTATCTTTTAAAATTATATTTAAAGAGAAAAACAAGCAAAACAGAAAAAAAAGGTAGCAACAATGCAGAATTCCAAAGGAAAAAAAGAAAAGAACAAAAAAAAATTAAGAAATCACTACTTGATAACTTACATACTGTCATCTTGGAAATAGTTGTTCAAGTTACAAAATTAAAGCATGCAAAGTAGACATTCAAACCATGAGACAGCAAACAATTCTGCTGAACAATCTAACAAAAACTTAGTAATATGGTCATCTATCTTACACACTAACATACATGCAGTTATATCTTTTATCACACTTTTTTTGCCTCTCTTTTTTACTGTAGCAATTACACATTTTGGGTTTTATTAGTCCTACATTTCTTTTTTTTTTTTTTTTTTTTGGTACCGGGGATCAAACTCACGACCTTACGCTTGCCAGGCAGGTGCTTAAGCCACTGAGCTAAATCCCCAGCTAGTCCTACATTTCTTACTACTTTTTATACTAGAGGCACAATGTGATATCTATAAATATGATTCTTATTTATTTCACCAATGAGGATAGTCTCAAGTTATCTCCATTTACCTATGAAGTCCTCAAGAGCATCCTTCTTCATAGCTGAGTAATACTCCATTGTATAAAAATACCACATCCTTTTCATCTACTCGGTGGTTGATGGGCATCTTTGTTGTTTCCAAGATTTAGCTATTACAAACTGTACTGCTATGAACATGGGTGCACATATATCACTGTGATACAACCTTGTCAGTTTTTCAGGGAAAATACCCAAGAGAGCAATAGCTGGGTTGAATGGAGCTTCCAATCCTAGTCCTCTGAGAATTCTCCATAGTGATTTCCATAGTGGTTGCACCAGTCTACACTCCCACCAACAGTGGAGCAGTGTTCCTTTTTCCCCACAGCCTTGCCAACATTTGTTACCAGTTGATTTCTTGATGGCAGCTATTCTTTCCAGAGTGAGATGAAATCTCAACGTTGTTTTAATTTGCATTTATCACATGACCAGTGATGACGAACATTTCTTCATGTATTTGTTTGCCATTTGTATATCTTCATCTGAGAACTGTGTGTTCATCTCTGATGCCCATTTTTGGAGAGGGTCTTTGAATTTGGGGGTCTTGCTGTTTCAATTCTTTATATGTTCTGGATATATGTCCTTGGTCTGAGGGGTTGCTAGCTAAAATTCTTTCTCATTCTGTGGGTTTTCTTTTCATTCTGTTGGTGATTTCTTTTGAAGTGCAGAAACTTTTCAATAATATGAGATCCCAGTTGTTGACTCTCTGAAGTGTTTCCTGTGAAGTTTGCATTTTGTTCAAGATTCTCTGCCTACCCCTCTGTCTCCAAGAATTCTACCTACCTTGTCTTCCAGTAGATTTAGTGTTTCTGTTTAATTGTTTAGGTCTTTGTGATCCATTTAGACTTTAGTTTTGTGCATGGTGATAGGCATGGATCTAGTTTCAGTCTTCTACATGTGGAGAGCCAATTTTTCCAACACCATTTATTAAAGAGGCTATCATTCTTCCAGTGAACATATTTAGCCCCTTTGTCAAATATCAGGTGGCTGAGTGTCTTTGTACTTAAACTTGCATCTTCTAATCTGTTCCATTGATCCTCAGGTCCATTTCTTTGTCAGTCCCATGCTGATTTTATCACTGTGGCTTTGTAGTACAGTTTCAAGTCAAGAATTGAGATGCCTCTGGCATTGCCTTTGTTGTCCATAATTTCCTTTGCTATTCTATGTTTCTTCTGTTTCCAAATGAATTTTAGGGGTATTTTCTCTAGATCTGTGAGGTATCTCAATGGCATTTTGATTGGGATTGCATTAAATCTGCATAACAGTTTTGGGAGGATGGACATTTTCACAGTGTTGGTTCTTCCTAGCCAAGAGCAAGGAACATCCTTCCAGTTTCTAATATCCTCTTCCATCTCCTTTCTTAGTATAGTATAATTTTTACCATATAGGTATTTTACATTCTTAGTTAGGTTGATTCCTGTTTCTTTTTTTAGATGTTATTGTGAAGGATGATATTTCCATAATTTCTCTCTCAGTGAGCTTCTTGTTTGTGTACAAGAATGCTATTGATTTTTGCACATTGACTTTGTAACCAGCTACACTACTGAATTTGTTTATTACCTCTAGCAGTCTTTTAAAGGAGTTGTTGGAGTCTTCTATATAGAGTATCATGTCATGTGCAAATAGTGATAATTTAACTTCTTCCTGTCCTATCTTTATTACTTTTATTTCTCTCTCTTGTCAGATTGCCCTGGTTAGTGTTTCCAGAACAGTGAACAGGAGTGGTGATAGTGGACATCCTTGTCTTGTTCCTGACTTTAAAGTGAAAGCTTTCAGTTTTGTCCATTTAGTATAATGTTGGCTGTTTGTGTGTCATAGATGGCATTTATAAAGTTGAGGTAGACACCGTGTGTTCTGAGTGTCTGAAGGCTTTTTAATCATTAACATGTGTTGGACTTTATCAAAAGCTTTTTCTGCATCTATTGAGATGACTATGTGGATTCTGTTTTTGGCTCTGTTGATATGGTGTATTACATTCATTGAATTGCATATGTTAAATAATCCCTGCATTCCTGGAGTGAACCCCACTTGGTCATGATGTATAATCTTGATGATTTGCTGCATTCTATTTGCCAGTATTTTATTGAGAATCTTTGCATCAGTGTTCATTAGTGAGATTGGCCTATAGTTCTCCTTTTTGGTTGGGTCTTTCTCTGGTTTTTGTATGACAGTAATACTTGCCTCTAGAAATGATTTAGGGAAAATAGCTTTCCTGTCAATTTCATTAAAGAGTTTAAGGAGTATTGGCATAAAATTTCTAAGTTTCTTGTAGAATTCAGGCATGAATCCATCAGGATCTGGGCTTTTATTGTTGGTAAGTTTTTAATTGCATTTTTAATTTCTATAGCTGATATTGGATTATTCAAAATTGCTATATGTTCTTGCTTGAGCTTTGGTAGTTCATATGTTTTTAGAAATCTTTCAATTTCTTCTGTGTTTTCCATTCTATGTGAATAGAGATTTTCAAAGCAGCTATTCATGGTCCTTTGAATTTCCATGGGATCTGTGGTAATTTACCTCTTTTCAGTCCTTGTTGCATGAATTTGGGTTTTTTTCTTTCTTTTTCTTTATAAGGTTAGCTAGACATTTTTTATTTTGTTTTTTCTCTCAAAAAAACAACTTTTTGATTCATTAATTTTTTGTATTGTTTTTTAGTTTCAATTGCATTGATTTCTGCTCTAATCTTTACAATTTCCTCTCTTCTATGAGCTTTGGGTTTAACTTGCTTTTCTTTGTCTAGAAGCTTGAGATGAAGCATTAGGTTGTTTATTTGTGCTTGTTCTGTTTTATTGATATGACAGTTTATTGCTATGTATGGCCCTCTTAATACTGCTTTCATTGCATCCCACAGATTACAGTATTTTTTTTCTCCATTTTCACTGAATTGTAGGTATTGCTTTATTTCTTCTTTAATTTCATCTGTAGCCCACTGGTTGTTCAAAAAATTGTTATTTAATTTCCATGTATGCATGCGGGTTTTGCAATTTCTTTTGCCATTAATTTCCAATTTCAGTGCACTATGGTCCGATACTATGCATGGGATGATTTCAATACTTTTGTATTTACTTAAGAATATTTTATGCGGTTGACTCAGGGTGCTGGGAGAACAAGGAACTCCTCCCCTCTCTAGGTGGTGGCTGTGAGTGTGGTAGACTTTCAGTGGCCTGAAGGAGAGAGACCCTGTCGCCTTGGGACCTGCACCATGTGGTTGACTTGGCATGCCAGGCGAACAAGGAACTCTTCCCCTCTCTGGGGGGTAGCTGTGAGCCTGCCAGGGTGCAGGCTCAGAATCAAACCTCCTATGTCATTCTGTCCTCTGTCCCGTGTCCTCCCCGCCTTTTAGCAAGTGGGAGCCAGTGAATTACACATCTTGTGAAAAGAGTGGCTATTTTATTTAGTATGAACTCCCCGTATGCAAAGATATGCACAACAATTTGGAAGAAAACAAGAGACAATATGACAGATAGTAAAGATCCCTGGTTGTCTAGCTTTGAAATTTATGCTTTCTTATGTCATGTTCTATTCTGTTTTGTTGTGTTTAATTTTATCCCCTTTAAAATAAAATCTTAAAAAAAGAATGTTTTATTTTGGAGAATGTCCTGTGTGCAGCTGAGAAGAATGTGTATTCTGTTGTGGTTGGGTGGAACACTCTGTAAACATCTACTAAGTCTAGTTGCTTGCAGATATGATTCAGTTCGATTACTTCTTTGCTGACTTTTTGTCTAGTTGATCTATCTCTTTGTGACAGTGGGCTGTTAAGGTCCCCAGTAATAATTGTATTCTTGTGTATTTGGTTTTTCATGTCCATTAGTATCTGTCTTATATAGTAGGGTACTCCTGTGTTTGGTACATATATATTTATAATTGTTAGTTCTTCCTCTTTTTTTTTCCACTTACAAGTATGTAGTGACCTTCTTTGTCTCTTTTAATCATTTTAGGTTTAAAGTTCATATTGTCTGCAAATAGAATAGTAACCCCTGCTTTTTTCTGGGTTCCTGTTGCATGGAATACTGTTTTCAATCCTTGACTTTTAATCTGTGAATTTCCTTTTGGGTCAGATGTGTTGCTTGTATACAGCATATTGTGGGATCATGTTTTTTGATTCATTCTGTCAACCTATTTCTTTTGATAGGTGAATTGAGGCCATTTATATTTATGGATATCACTGATATGTACTGGCTCAACTTTGCCATGTTATACTCCAGTTGTTTGTTTTCTGATTTTCCCCCTTATGTAATTCCTTGTCCTACCTAGTTGTTTCTTTCTGTTGTTTTCCTGGGTATTGTGGTCATTTTTATCTCTGTCTATTATGTCTCTCATTACTCTTTCTAGGGTTGGTTTGGTGGACATGAATTTCTTCATTTATTCTTTGTCATAAAAGCATCTTGCTTCTCCATTAAATTTGAATGAAAGTTTTGCTGGGTACATCAGTCTGGGTTGAAATTGTTTTCTTTCAGGGCTTGAACTATCTCATTCCAAGCTCATCTTGACTTGAGGGTTTGTGCTGAAAAGTCTGCTGTGATTCTAATGGGCTTTCCTTGATAGTTGAGTTGTGTCTTTTCCCTAACAACTTTTAGTATTATGGTTTTATACTGTATGTCTGAGGTCTTAATTATTATGTGTCTGGGTGTGGATTTATGCTGGTTGTGACTGGTATCCTATATGTCTCACTTATCTGCATATCAGAATTTTCCACATGTTTGGGAAATTTTCTGCTATTACTCTGAATATTTTAGTTATGTCATTGTCATTGACTCCTACGTCTTCACTAATGCCTATTAATCTTACATTGTTGTTCTTGGCAGCATCTTGAAGCTTCTGGATTGTCATTTCATGTTGCTTTGTTATTTTTAAAAGTTCTATCCTTTCATGATCACTAATGCAATCCTGATCTCAAGGTCTAAAATCCTACCTTCAGCTTCATTTAAGAATTTTTGCCCCTTTTGAATAGAATTTTTTGTTTCTTGGATGTCTCTTTGAATTTGCTTCATGAATTCTGCTTGTTTTCTATACTTTTCATTCAAGGTTTCAATCAGTTTCCCATGCTCCTGTACTTTTTTCTCTATTTCTTCTTTAGCTGCACTCCGCTACTCCTTTACTAAGGTTGTTAGTTCTATCTTTACATGGGAGAGTATTTCTAATTTGATTTCCTCTATGGCTTCATGGAGTTGATTTTTTAATTCATTCACTATCTTTTCAGAGATTTCTGGTGTGTTACTTTTGGAGTCCTCTAATTCAATGTTTCGAGTTATTGTTTGGTCTCTCAGACCCACTAGCATCAACTGTTGTTAGTGTGTATCTTGGTGTCCCACTGTAAGGTTGATTTTTGTCCAATTGCTGGGTCCCAAAATGAACAGGTGGTCCAGTCACCTGACTCCCTGGTGCAGGACCTGTTTGGTGAGTTTTTTATTCTTCCTGGGCTAACAGGACTAAGTAGTATTGATGTAGGTCAACTTTTAGTTCCTGCTAGTACTTTGTCTTCAGGTTATTCCAGGTCATCAAATCTCCATCTATAGTGTTTGTGTCAGCAGAGGCCATATTGTGTCCCTATTGTGTGCCTGTGTGTCTCATAAGTCCTTTTGATTTTCTTCAAGTTGGAGGAGTCCTTGTTGTCACACTGCTCACTCTGCCAGATGTTTTCTGTGTGTAGGAAGGGGTCACCCTCAGTCTTCTCAGGCTCAGCAAAGTTTTAAAGTTAGTTGGAGGGAGCTTTACTACTGGCCCTATTTACCCACTATACACCTCTATTTTAGGGGTATACTTACCACACTAACTAGAGCCAGTTGAGATCTTCTGTTTTGGTGAGGTAGTCACTTAATCTCCCTTCACCCTAGCACAGATAAACCACTGTAGTCCAAGGTTCTCCTGGGAGTGAAGTTCCATATTTGCCCCACGTGCTGGGATTTGGAGTGCATGGTCAGTGCCCACTAGCAAGCCCTGCTAGCTGCTTGGAGTTCACTGGGTCTGTCTGAGTTAGGCCTGCTTGTCCCTCTCACGTGTCTTGGGGTGGTTTCAGATGCAGGTTGTGGTCTTATCACCTGGGAGCAAAGTTTTAAGTTTGCCTGTGCTCTGGGACTCCACTGTGGCACGTGGTCACAGCCTGCTGGTGGATTCCAGGCCCTGCTCAGTGCTTGGAGTTCCAAATCCAAAAGTTTTAAACTTATCTTACTGAAATAAGACACTTATTTGTCACATGACAAAATAGGAATTCAATATTGCATAATAAAATATCTAGATATTGTAATTTTCAATGCAACTCTTTTATAATAATTTTTGCTACCTCTGTGTAATGGATATCTGGATAAATGGATGGCACTGAGATGTATAGTTAAATACTTCTTCATCAGTGTGACTACTGGAAGAAAAATAATTTCCCTATAATTTCTCTAAGCAGTTTACTTAATTCTGTATTGATCTTTACTTTCTATGAACAGAAATAATTGAAGCACATTGAGTTTTTTAGGCTTCAGAGAGTTAAATAGTTCATAAAAATTTTGGAACAAATCACAAGAAGAAATTGTTGAATTCTCTTTTTGCTATTAAACAACAGAATTTCTTTTCTAAAGTGCATTTTTTGCTTTAGATCATTACATGATTACTCAGATCCCTCTGAGCAGTTACATGCACAAGTTAGATAATGTAGCATAATCAATTTAGAATACTGAACTTACCATTGGTGCTGTAATTTAAGAATATCAAAAGAAAAGTACTCTGTAGAGACAAGACCTTCTGGTATCAGGAAACCAAATATTAAAATTTCACATATTGGTTGAGTTTATAGTCTTATAAAATTTGCTTCTTGTATCACACTAATGTAATCAAGTTTATATAGATAGTTGACTTTGTTAAAGATACAGCAGTAGTTATTGTATTTTGAAAATAGTAGAATCTGATTCTGTTCACTTATGCCAAAGGATAAAGTGAAATATCCAGGATAGGTTAGAATAGTAGGTTTTAACATAATCATAATATAAATAATTTGCGGTGCTATTTTGAAGGAGAATCGATGCCAAAGGGCTAAAATTAATAACATATTCTCAGGAAAATGGTCCATGTCATTGTTAACCTTAATTTGGTGCTCCAGACGGTCACATGTCACACATGCACACACACCCCTAAGCTCACACATCTACTTTAGTAACCATTAGACAATTAAATATTTTGAAATGCAGCTCTTTAGAGAAAATAGGCTAAAATAATTCAGATGTATTTTATTAAAATTGATGAATAAAATCAGTATTATATTTAATATTTCAATTTGTATAAAAGAATGTGACATATACTAAAAACACCCTCACTTTTTCTAGGTTTTAATCTGAAGAAGTCACTGACAACATAATGTATCACTGGATATTTAGACATGAACTGTTTAAGCAACAATAAGTTTTCATACTGACAAGTCTTGGTTTTATATGTGAACAATAATTTGTCTTGCTACGTATATGCCTAGCCAAACATAAATCATAAGAAATTTCATAACATACATTCTTGAATCATTTGGAGAATCCTATTTGAAATATTTTTTGCACTGTTTGGCATATGAGGGATTTACTAACATCTTTGTGACACATTTTCCAACCAAAGAAGTTCAAATGTGTGCAATCGCTATTCTTAGTATGTTCTCACTGTAATATTGAAAACTGTTTGTAATTAAGCAATGTCTGGTATAAAAACATTGCACTGTGTAAAATCTAAACTGAATCTGTTTGGAAAAGTATCTCTTTTTGAACAGATAAAACTAAAATAATTTATTGTTATTAATTCAAATCAGGGAACCACATCTTAAAAATGAATAGATATAGTCTCATGAAAAATGAGTTACTGATGAAGTGATGTCATATAGGTAAGTTATCCCTGAACTGGGAATCTCGAATTGAGACTTTGATGTTCTACAAGATGTTTTTGAGAGCTAGAATTCCTTTACAAATCCAGATAATATTTGCTTACCTAGCAGCAAAAACAGGAGAGAAATGCTTCTGTGTCACATAGATAGGGAAAAGTGACCTCAGGTGGATATTTATTTTTTTTAAATGGATGAACTTCTAGTAACTTTTTATGAAGATGTTGAAATTAATTTCATGTGGCATATCAATAATGTTAGGTATTTTAGGACATGAGAAAGCAAACTAAAATATTATAGTAGAGCAAAATTCAGAATAATTTATACAGTTATAACAAAGGCACTATTTTACACACTTTGTATAGGTGATGTTATTTAATGCTCACACCTATATTTGCCATATGATACTTATGATAATGCAGGAAATCTACTAAAAAAATGAAAAGTTAACTTCCAATGTCAGAAAGATAATTCAAAAATTTACACTGGACACTCACAGTACTCTAGGGCTTTTCTCTTAAACATGTAATATTTTGCTCTATTAAGTACATATTACCTATCCATATATCTATCCTGCAAGCAGCAGTTAATATAATGGAGAAACTTTGATATTTGTAGTAGCCTAAATTCAATTAATCAAAGTATGTGGTGGTGCAGCTGGGTATGTAGTTTAAAAAGAATAAATGGTTTAAACTGGATAATTAGTTTTATATTATCTTGTCAAATTTTCTATGAATGTTATGGTAGATGAAAAGCAATGAGTTTTGGTTTAAATGGTACATATCCTCTGACTTATCTTCTAACAGATATGTGTATAACTTGAAAATGTTTGAATTGTGCATCATTTGAAAATTTCCATGAAACACTGTATTCTGAAGTGTAACATTATTGCCCCATATGTTCATTATCCTAGTGAGGTCTAAACTTGATTTTAACAATAATAAAGAAATCATTAAGAAACTCAAGAAGTTAACTTCTATCACCTGACATCAGGTGTTCACCACAGCCAAATGGATCAGAGCTCTACCCGAGTGCATAGGAGAAAGAGGCCAGGAGAATGTTCAGTAAAGCTTTGCAGCAGTTCTGTATACATCTCCATCACGATGGATAGAAAATACTCACTCCTGCAAGTACCAGAGATCCTCTTTCTTTGGGTCATCTGCTCTCTCTTCAAATAATACTGAAGCCTTCACATTGAACTATGAGTTTTTGTAACAGCTTAGTTTTTCTTTCAAAGTATTTTGAATCCACCAGTAATTGTAGTTTTGGTAGTTTAAACTGTAGGAATAAAATTTTTACAGTTCTGTTAAAGTTGTACAGTACAATGACAAGCCTTCCTAAAGACTTACATTTTAAATGATTCACTTTGCTCAGATTGAGTTGCCAGACAATCTTGTGCACTAAATCACATTGCATGGTACAAGTGTTAAACACAAACTTGTTTTTAATGACTAGTGCTTTTATGGAGAATGCAGTATCTACATTGGGAAATGCTGACACTATGCAACTAGTTTTCACATAGGTGAATCAAAATAGTTTCCTGGAGCAAATGTTGTCTTTAATAGATTTAATAATCTGTTAAATCATGCTTGATGTATAACGTTATTCCACGTATCATAATAAACTGAATATAACAGCTACAACCTGCAATCAACTCTTACTTAGGGTTTTCTAGGGAAGAGTGTGTGAAAAAATATGATTCAAGGATGAAAGCAATATTCTGACAAAATATGAAATGGAGATTAACTTACATGATATTGTACATGGAATAGTTAAGCTGAA
This sequence comes from Dolichotis patagonum, assembly GCA_004027295.1. Taxonomy (NCBI): domain Eukaryota; kingdom Metazoa; phylum Chordata; class Mammalia; order Rodentia; family Caviidae; genus Dolichotis; species Dolichotis patagonum. The sequence continues at coordinate 89,255 of PVJX010001821.1, read as the reverse complement.
TAAAGTGTAATTATCTAAGTGTAATTGCCTTCTAAAGGGCAAATATCTGTCAAATGTAGTGGATGATGAAGTAAGTTAGGTATTATTAATGTTTACCTAAGTTTTCCTTTTCTTCCTTTTCTAAAGAATGACACTTGTCATTCTTCAGTTTACTCATTGAATTCATCTTTGAAACAGGCAACCCAATAACTTCGTATATTTTTTAGAGAATCTCTTCTTAGTGAAAAAATATATCTATGGTTTATAAAAATCTTTTTGATGTTGAAATAGTATTTAGTGTTTTTCTATTTTGATATATTTCTAAATAACTATTCATTTTGTATGTTATCTTAATTAAAGTTAACACATTTTTCCTTTTTTTAGTAAATAGGTACAAAATTTAGATTCTTTAAGAGTATATATATATATATATATATATATATATAATTTTTTTGAACCGGAAATCAAACTCATAACCTCACATATGCCAGGCAGGCACCATACCACTGAGCTATATCTGCAGCCCCATTTGTAATATTTGATACATAAACTATGAATATTCTTAGCTTCACTATCTTACTAGATCCCTCATATTGTACCTTGACTTACTGATTGTATTCTTCATGCACACAAATGCTTTCTATTTGATACTTTAGTTGAAGATGTTTCTTTGAATTCATGAAATTCCTTAAATTCAGTGCTAGCATTAATATTCTATACAATTTACCTAATAACAAAAAAAATTTTAAGAATTCTAACCTTGGGGAAAAAATTCTTAAATTGATGACTGTAGAATTGCAGTGTGCTTTTACTTCCAATTTTGCTAATCTAATGAATGGCATGTTTATCTCTATGACAATGAATTTCCATAAAAGAATTCTATTATCAACTACCTGAAGATTGGATAACCAAGGTCAAATTCTTTGAATGACACAAGTTTTAAACCTACCCAAGGAGAATACACAAACTAAGTTATCCAACCCTACTAAGGAAAATGAATAATTAATTAACAGTCTTCTAAAATGAAACATTGGAAAACTGCTGAGTTATTTTACCTGTATAAGGAAAATATTTTACCAATTTTTAACAATTTTATTAAAGACATTTAGACTCATTCTATTTTAATAAGTATACGTAGACTATGAAGTAAGAATTATTCTAATATTAAAGTAGTTACAGATGTTAAAGGAAAATTATAAGCTGATATCATTAAATAACAGATACAAAATTTCTCATGAAAATATTGGCAAATTGAATAAAAATGTCTGATTGTACATTGTGACAAGTATGAGCCGATATTTTATGCACCTATATCAGGTATACTAGAAAATTACTGTGTCTTTCAATTTTGAAAAATTTGTTACAGTGACAGATGCATTGTAATCAATCCCCCTCCAGTTACTACTCCTTAGAATATACCTATCAGTCTTGCTATTTTTGAAGCAATTTTGGAAATTCTCTTTCACCAGTGTCTTTGTTTATGTTGATGTGGTTGCCTCAGTGTGTGATTTGATACAAAATGTTTACTTCACATGCTCATTTTGATCTTGGTGAAGAGTCAGAATTCACAAAGTGCCAGATACTGTGAATAAAGAGGATTAGGACATGCTAGATTGTTATTATGAGCCTGGCCTTACCTGGGATGGCAGCAACATTCACCACATTTTTTATTACAATTTATAAAGACACTCAAAAGAAGATGTCCAGAGTTGCCTCAGAAAGTGCTTCAGAATTGATATTTTGAGGGCAATAAATGGCCAAATGTCTTTTGTAGTAGTATTTTTAAAAGAAAACATAAGTAGTCACCATATATTTTGATCCCTCCCTTGTATATAATCATATAAAGAGATAAATCCTTAAGCAGAACTTGCAAAACAATTATATACAAGTTTCTTTTAAGAAAAAGAACTCTGAATTCCTTAAGCATGGTTATTATGTAGAGACTTCTTTCCAGAGAAGTACTGAGAGAGTTTAAAAAAATAGGCTAATCCTTGTAATGGAGAAATATATGATTCACCATGTTAGTGTAGTTAAGCTCAGAATGAATGGTGATAAACTATGTGAGTTGTACCTCTCATCCATATAATATGATGAAGATTGATCTGGGTCTCCCATTTCCTTCATGAGTGTGTGTGTGTGTGTGTGGGTGCACTTCTGTGTAACTTTACTCTAAAAAGATAAAACCGTCAACAAATTCTAATAGATTGACATTGTATAAAAATATCTGAGCAAAATACTCCTAAAACTTGCCAAAAATAAAGATAATGACAAATACAATCCTAAAAATTATTTCAGTAAGGAGGATACTAATTAAGATATATGAATTAAATGAAATATGATATTTTGAGTGGGGTTCTAGAACTGAAAAATCATACTAGGAAAAAGTAGGAAATATTTTAAGAGTTAAGTAACAACAAGGTAATAGGTTAAAAGTCTCTCCATATAGAAGCATATGCTGTTGTGAAAAAATCCTTGAATGTGTCATTAAGAATCAGTGTGCATAACAGAAAATATTTAACAACATATTATATGACAATATTAACAATATACCTTAAAACATATTTAAACAACAATATTTTATCAGAAGGGAAGAGTGTAAAGCATTGATATTTGTCTTCAAGATCAATTCCAAGAACTTTTCTATTTAAAAAAAAGTCAAAAATCCTTTTAATGTCATCAACAGATGCTTTTTAAAAAATTTTGATTATTGAGGTATTCAAAGCTGTTTCTTACTTTCAACTTTAGATCAAATTAACTCCTCTAATGAAAGAAACTAATGATTCTATTGTTTAGAATAGTAGAAATAAGCTAAACATAGCAGTCTTTATTTTAAATATGCTTATGTCAATAACATAAATTTTTTTTTAAATTATGTTTCTGATTTCTTACAAGTTGCATGTTCCTTTAAATGATGTCAAATACATTACCTCATGTATTCATATCTGAATATTTTAATGAATAGCCTCCCAAGTTCTGGAATTACAGGAGTGTACCACCACACCTGGCTTTAAATTTTCTTTTATTGTTTCAACTATTATGCTAAATTGTAGGTTTCTTCTATGTGATTATTGACAATATTGAAAATTTATCAAATAATGACTGATTTATATAAATTTAATAACATTATATGATATTCTTAAGTTAAATGACATTTCAAAAATTAATGACAAAAAAGACCATTAAGAGTAGACCTTCAGCCGGGGATTTAGCTCAGCATTGTAAGCACTTGCCTTGTAAGTGTACAGTCATAAGTTCAATCACTGATACCAAAAAAATTTAAAAAAAATAGTAGGCCTCTGAAATGTAAACTATAAAACAATGCTGAATGTAACTGAATGGGACACAAATAAATGGTGAGATAGCCCAGGTTACTGGAGTTTAGCAATTAATATTGCTATAATATTCATATTGTACAAAGCACTCTAAAGAATCAAATCACTCCCCATCAAAATATCAGTATCACTCTTCACAGAATTGGAAAAAAAAAGTTCTGAAATTATATGGAGTTATAAAAGATGCCAAAAAGTAAAGGTAATCTAGAGCAAAAGGACTGAAACTGGAGACATTGACAGTATCAAACCTCAAAATGTACTGCAAATGTACGGTAATCAAAACAGCATAGTATTATGAAACTTCTTGATAATTCTCTATTGACTGATAAATACTCTCTAATACAATTGCTATGAAATTTTGCCTCTCTAAGAAGTATAAAACAGGTTCCTATTAACTATAATGTGCAAAAACTGATGTTTCTTCTTACTTAGCATACTATAACAACATTTAAATACAAAATATGCACTAATGATTTGATATTAATTTTCAGATATATGTATTTCTTTTTCCCATTTAACATATAAAAATTTAAACTTGTGTAACCCAGTAACTGACTTCCCAAGAGTCACAGAGATAAAAAGAAATTCTATTTGAAGTGTGATTTCCACGCTTGTTCAACCCTCCTACTGGAATTTCAAACTCTAGGAGCCACTGGCAAAATTAAAAGAACATTTGTAATTAGTATATACTATTTACTTCTTTCAAATTTCAACAAAATCAATCTGCAGTTTAAGTTACAAAGATGAAAAATATATAGCCACATAACTCTCCAGATTATATGCTCTGAAACTTTCTCATTTCTCTGAAATGAGAAATGTATTTGAAAAGTACAGTAAGAATTTAAAAAATGTTTGAATTCTAATTTTGAAAGATTGATGATAAAATTGGATATTTTATTCTATATCATATATATCAAATAGATATATACAACTATATGATATTTTAATGCAAATTTGTATATACCATAAAATATGTAGATATAATTATGTATTAATGGAAAAATGAGGCAAATTGAAAAAGTTAATAGTAGAAATTATTCTTGTATATATAAATATATTTGACTTGTCTATTAATAAAACTAAAATTATAATAATATTTTTATCAGTTTTGCCTTTATTAGAATAAATTTATCTGATATGAAACCATAAAAAATTGAATGATTTTTCAAATAGTAATTTGAAATCATCTTATAACCTAAACAACAGTAAAATATAATAGGCTTTCTCTAACATGTATGAACTCTACTGCATTAAATCAAACAAAATAGTTCTTCTAGTTCTAATGTACCTATAATAATTTTTTAATCTTTAGCATTTTCTCAACTCACTTGAAGCCTTCCAAATGACTCATGCAAAGTATCCTGAGTAAGCTAAAGATTTTTTAAAGACAAAAAGAACCCAAGCGATGATGCACACCCTTTTCCAGATAATGCATTTCCAATCATCCTAAAAATCCCTATTCAATATGATTTCCTTTTTAATTGCCTCATGTATAAAGAAATGGAATATTTAGATATCTCTGAAGTGTATGTTGATACCAAGTGATATTGATGTTTTGTATTCATTTTCACAAACGTCCTGATCATGCTTTATCTTGATATTAAATTATTCCAAGTTACATCAAAAGTAATAAATTCATATTATGTAATTATATTGCAAAGTTCCTTATTCTTTAAAGATTCACTGATTTGGGAAAATGAAAATTATTTTGAAAGAAGGCCACTAAGTAACATATACCATCATTGAACTGAACAAGATCAATCTGGTAATAAAGAAATATTTAACCTCTAAATTCTCGGGGAAATCAATTATTTTTCTCTGTAATGTAAACACATAAATAAAATAATGTCCCCTGTTCTTTTTTGTATGATTTATCTAATTGATTTATAATGTAAATAAGTTCAAACAAGTTCTCCTTCTAATTCATTTTCATAAATTGAAACAGTTAATACACGGACTCAAGCATTTTCTTTCGTGATTGATTGATCTTGAGAAGATCTTCAAAATACATATGGCAGGAACACTATCTAAATTCTTAAAAATGTGATAACATATTTTGGAAAAAGAAACTAAAGGCAAAATCATAGGAAAATGTTTCATCACAGTTTATAACATAGTCAACAAATAGGCAAATTGTACTTTTTCTGAATGTCTTACAACATAAACATTAATAACACTGCTTTTTGACTTCTTTGTATAAAAATGAAATGATAATAAAACTGCTTTCCATAAATTCAACAAGGTATAAATAAGTTTCAGGAGCAAGTCAACTATAATTAAAATTTTCTTTGTACTCATTAAATAATACTGAAAATTTTCTTTGTGCTCATATGACAAATCTTCCTTAAAACTCTTCAAAATAAAATCCTTCAAAATATTTTGCTTGTACATTTTTCAAGATAAAATTACCTGCTGGTCTGTTCTGAACCAATTTATCATTGTATATAATCCAGTTTTGTTCAAAATCACAAACATCACTATAATCTCTGTAGAGAAATAACCAAATGTGAAAATAAAACATGGTGAAGAATGTAATATCTTGTTTGATTTTTCTAGAATTGTTTTCCTTGAAGAATAATTTTTAAAATGGATACAATCAGATTTTTCAATTTTACCCTAGACTTAAAGATTTATCTGTAGATACTACTTGGAAATGTCCAGAAAATGAAAGCAGTAATATATACCCAGAGATATCTGGCAAAGAAATTCTGTTTTCAGGAAAAAAAATGAATTTCTCTCTATTAATTGCTCATATTGAGTAATATGACAACTATGGACAGAAGTATTGTACACCAAAGACTATGAGATTCAGTGACTTATTCTCTCTGTACAAACAGGAACCCAAGGGGTAGAAAGGTATTTCTGTACTGACTGTAAAAGTTTTCATACAGCACCTCATCGGGTTTGTTTTGTCTCTCTTACTCCATGACACTTATCTGAGACGCTGAGGACTGCAGTAGGCTAGATTATTACAGTGTTACCAGTTTACTGATGACATTTTGATACCTTCCTCAATGAGTTACAAGAAAAAGCAATTTTTGCTTTTTTTTTTGGTACAGGAAAGAAGTATTTAGATACAGAGGAATAAAACATTTTACATTCTATTGTATCAAATGTATTAACAGAAATATTAATATGTAACACTGTATCTGTTATCTAGATTACAAAATTCCAAATGAAAATCCTCTGTTATAGTGATATAAAATATAGAAATATGCTGTGAATTTTCCTTTATTATTTAAAAATATTAAATCTAGAAGTCTTTTGGTAATGTTTTTGGAGTCTTAAAGTTAGAGTATCATGTTGACTGCAAATAATAATAATTTAATGTCTTCCTTTCCTATCTTTTTTTAACCTCTTGTGTGATTGCTCTATCTTGTTTCCAGAACCATATTGAATATGATTTCAGAATGAAAGCTTTCAGTTTTTGATGAGTTAGTATGATACTGGCTTTTGGTTTGTCATAGATAGCTTTTATCAGATTGAGATAAAGACAATCTATTCTGATTCTCTTTAGGGTTTTAATCATGAATCAGTATTAGATTTTCTCAAATGCTTTTCTGTGTCTCTGGAAATGATCATGTAATTTTTTCTTTGGCTGTGTTGATATGGTCTGTTACCTTTATTGATACTAGAGTCTGGGAAGGATAAAGGGAAAGAAGAGACATGGGGAGTCTGGATAACAGGAACAAAAACTCACTTATGAAGTACACTATTCCACAGCAAAATAAGGTTCTTCAGTTCATAATAATAATAAAAATCACAAGAATAAGGATCTTAGCCAGATGTGGTAGGTCATGCCTGTATTCCCAGAACTTGGGAGACTGAGGCAGGAATATCATTGTGAGTTTGAAAACAACCTGGGCTACAAAGTAAGCTCAAGGACAACCTGAACAGAATAGAGAGCCCTTGTCTCAAAAAGACCAAAAAAAAAAAGTAAAGAGCTTAAAAACTTCAAACACAAAAAGAGGTAATGAGATGGAATGGAATCCTTAGTGACTTTTATTTGAGCAGAACACACTGAATACATGTGTTGAACTATCACAATGTATCAAAAAAAAAAACAAAGTTATTTAAATACAATTTAGAGAATTGAAAATGTTAAATATCCTGACTCAAAGATGGCATTATGTACAGGTAACATAACATTATACTAACATTATCACACAAAATTAAAATAATAGTCAATATAAATTAAAGCCTCATATTACACTGCATTAATATATGCAATTATTATTGTCCATTGAGAAATAAAATTTAAAACATAATTATAGGATAAATAAGAAAATGAAAATAATTTCCCAAGTGGAAAAATACAGAACCATAAGACATAATTTTCAAATGCAAAATAGAACATTTGTCCCCTGTGATTTACATCAGGTGTAATGTTTACACAAAAGACCATTTTAAAATTAAGACAATGTTAAGGAACTTGATTACAGTGGTATTGAGGGAATGAAATTCAAATTTCAGGACTCCAGGAGCATAATGAAAACAAAGGAGCATACAACCAAAGTAAGAACACCTACCATGATCAAAAAGGGAAATGTGAGTGGTAAAGAAGATTACAATATATTAATGCGGTGTTGTATGTATTACTTTGTGTGTATTAAAAAGCACTTCATCATGGCATATAACCTTCTTGATGATTTGCTGCATTCTGTTTGCCAGTATCTTACTGAAGATTCTTGCGTCTATGTTCCCTTTGGGAGACTGGCTCATAGTTCTCTTTTTCGGTTATGTCTTTCTCTGGTTTGTATTAGAGTAATAGTTGCTTCCAAGAAGTACAAACAGCAAATAAATGTATGAAAAAATGCTCAGTATAACTGGTTATTCAAAAGATGCAAATTAAAACAGTGCTGAGATTCCAAATAATGGCTATTAGTAAGAAATCAACCAGTAAAATTTAATGGCAGGAATGTGGAGAAAAAGAAATATTTCTACACCTTTAGAAGGAATGTAAACTGATGCAGGTACTGTGGAAATTAGTGTGTAATTCCTCAATAAGCTAGGACTAGGGGTCCTATTTGAGCCAATTTTTCTCCTTCTAGGTATCTTACAAAAGCATCATACCACAGTAATACATGCATACCCATCTCTGTAGCAACACAATTTGTAATAAATAAATCTTAGAAACAACCCAAATGCCCATTAAGCAATGGATAATAAAGATGTGATTTTCATATACAATGGAGTACTACGTAGCTATAAAGAAGAATGAACTTGAGACATTCACAGCTATCTGGATGGACTTTGAGACAATACTCTTAGGTGACATAAAATGGACACACGTGTAAATATCACACATGTGTTACACACATGTGTAAGAAACTGAAATCATAAATATGAATAAAATACAGGGTCAGAAATTTAGCTCAGTGGCATAAGTGCCTACCTGGCAAGCATGAGGTCATCAGTTTGATCCTGGTACCAAAAAATATTATATATATTTATATATAATTATATAAAAATTATATAGTTTCCTGTTTCATAACATGTTATATTATATATATTAAATGTATATATCATATTATAATAGTTATTATGAAATAGGAAGAAATTCTTAAAAGGAAAGGGGAACTAAGGAGTGGAGAGTGGAAAAAGAAGGAAGGGAAAGAAGAGAGGAAAAAAACGATAAAATGGAAACAAAGGGAAGATGACTTGAAGAGGGGAGAAGGGAATGAGGAACAAAGAGGAATAAGGATATAACATTTACAGGTATAAATTCCCCATGATGAATGTGAACATTTTATGTATCTAAATTGTACCAGTAACTTAAAGAAATTTTTGAGATATACAAAATATGATAAGTGTTGAAGAGAATGATCCTTACACATTTATAAAAAATAAGAATATGACCAGCCAGGCATCATAGCACACTCCTATAAATCCCACTGAAGAGATTGAGGCAAGAGAATCCTTATGAATTTGATGCCAGCCTGGGCTACATAATGAATTCAAGGCCAGAACAAACTACATAATGTGATTCATAAAACTATATTGAGCATCATTTCATGTATTTTTTTGCCATTTGTATTTCTTCACCTGAGAAGTTTGTATTCATCTCAGATACCCATTTTTGGATTGGGTCTTTGAACTTGGAGGAAGGGCCTAATTTTATATAGTATTATCTCCCTAAAGAGTAATTAATATCCAACAGAAAATGTAATTAAGATCCAAAATGTACAACTATATTGTGAAAGTAAAAGAGAACAAAATTGCTTAAAAAGAGAACTGGAATTGGGAAAAGGAGAAAAGAAAGAAGGGAAAAGACTCTCTCTCTCTCTCTCTCTCTCTGTCTCTCTTCATATATATATATATATATGTATATATATATATATATATATATATATACATATATATACAAGATAGATAACTGTGCTACTAATCTTGTAGTTCATCAAAAAGCACAGTTTGTGCATCATTTTTTCATGCTTTTATTTTGCAATGTGAGCAACTACTTTGATGATAACAATATGTAATATATTTACCAGTGTTACCTCCTATTATTTTGTTTTAAAATTCTGTATCATTTGTATTCATTTTTGTTTTCAAAAAACAATGTTATAAATTATTATTATGTATTTATTTATCCAGAGTGGTTTATTGATATATGCCACTGAAAAAATAATTTGGTCAAATAATAAAAACAATTGTAAATTGCCCAGCATACACATTTTTTCTACATTTTGTTGTCATTAACATTTCATAAAAATGGTTAATGCTGCTTTCAAACTTGAAATATATTTCTCTTTATAGTAAACTACAGGTTCATGAATTAATTTGAATATATTTTATCAAATGTTTATTAGTTTCTTATTTATGAATTTCATTATTTAGAGACATATGCACAATAATAATAGAATATACATATTTAAATTGAAGGCATGGCACTTATATACTGCATATCTACATTTAATATTTAATATTTTACTCCATATATCTTAGTTTTGGTTTATGTCCAAAAATTCTGGCTAAACATGCAATTCTGCCATTGGTTTCCTGTGGTATCAAAGTTCAGTGGAGGCCAGGAACCAAACTGACCTGGTGACATCTGGAAGGACAAAGAGAAGATTTCTTTCTTTCTTTCTTTCTTTCTTTCTTTCTTTCTTCTCTCTCTCTCTCTCTCTTTCTTTCTTTTTTCTCATACCTGGGATCAAACTCATGACCTTGCACTTGCCAGGCAGGCACTTACTCCACTGAGCTAAATCCCCGGCAAGAGATTTCTTTGGTAAATATATCTTTATTTTTTCAGATTCTAAATTTATAATGCATTATCCTCAGAGTTCAGTACTGAACTTCTAATCATGTGTGTCTTGATATTACTTATTGTTAACTTATGGAGAACTTTATAGTTTAGATAAGTTTATCTATCATTTTTGAGTAAATACATGTTCTCTTGGAATCCACAAGACAAAGGATGCAGTGGTCTCTTGTGACAGAACTCACATATAATAATTTCTTTTTCAATTGCATAAATTGAAATGTGTTATCATCTGCTAAAGATTACTTATATCTATTAGCTGTCATGCTTCATTTTCACATGCTTCATCCAGCCTGAGGTAGCCAGAACTCTACATTTTGTCTTTATGTATTTTTGCTTAATTTAGACATTTTACACAAATAGTGTTACATAATATGTGGTCTTTTTAGTACTAGATTCTTTTACTTGGCATAAATTATCATTAATATTCCATTCTTTTAAACTAATTAACATTTCAATATATGAAAATACCACATTAAGTCTCTCCTTTGATCATGCCAGGCCATTTGCTTCATTTCTGCTCTTAGTTGTAAGAGTAATACTGCTATTGACATTTATGTGCAAGATTTTTGTGGATCTATATTTCATTTAACTAGTTAGCTACTTAATAGTTAATTTGCTGGATCACAGGTTCAACATTGTTACGAACTGTCAGGCTCTTTTTCAAAAGGGCCAAAGCATTGAAGAACCCTCATAGCTATATCTGTGATTTTTCAATTTCTCCATTTTCATAACAAAATTTTCATAACAAAGGAAACAAAATTTCCTTTGCTCTTTTGTTTATAGACATTCTACTGAGTACATTGTTATTTGCATTTTATGAATAAATATTATTGAGTCAATTTATATGAGTTTATTTGCTGTTTATATTTTTACATAAATGCTTATTTATATTATTGTTTGTTTTAGTTATGTGTTCTCTACATATTTTGCCTTTATTAGACACATTACTTGCAAATATACCTTCCCATTCTGAAATATTTCATTTTCTTTATTGTCCTATAATGGTTTAGATCAAAAATGTCTTCCCAAACTCTCAAGTGTTTGGAATATGATTAGAACACGATGCACTATACTCATTAATGGATTAGCTCACTCATGAATTCAGTAACTGACTGTGCTGGTAGGAAATGGACCTTGATTGGAGGTCGCTGTATAACCTGTAAGTGTATATTTTTGTGCTAACTAGTTTTTTCTCTTGTTGAAGACTACTATGAAGTGGCTCTGAGCAGGATTTAAATTTACTAATTGGCTTTCTATGTTTATCTGTGAGTCTGTCCTAGGTTTCAGCCCCTTGCCTAGTGATGGGAGCTGATTCATAGTAAGTGAACCTCTATGAATCACTGGTCCTGGCTGAGGCTTGCAGTGGCCTGTGAGGCCAGAGATACCTCAAAGGGCAAGATAGGGCTGGAGCTTTGGACACTTGGCTCCAACCCCAATTAACAAGATAGAGATTGCAGCTGCAGGAATTATTCCTACAGTCTCACTCCTACCATGTCTTCATGATAATACAGTTCTACTGAATTGACTTGATTCATTACTTGGAGACATCCTTGAAGTGACTCCCAAGGTCCTGCTCATTTCCTGTACTTCCCTCAGTTTCTCTGCCCCTTGCTGTTGACCCTAATAAAGTGGGCTAATCCAGAGGAGCTTTTGTCTTAGCCCTCAGAGTCTCGAGCTTAACTAAAGGGTTTTGACCCTCTTAGAGCCTTAAAAAATCATACAATTGCCTCTTTTTATTTAACCTCTGCCGTACACTCATTTGGGAGATCAGGGATCTAGGTCAGGAACCGATATTCTCTGTTTTCCAACTGCTATGGACTCAGCAACTTTTTCTATTCTGTAGTCATCTACATATCTATTTCTGCCTCACAGCCAGCTGTCAAAAACCAAAATTTGAGCTAATATGAGCCAACCCTCCTCCAAGTCCTGGCTGTCAGGTAGTGGGTCCCAGGGACTGGAAAGTGACTAAGATTTCGATACTGAGAAAGAGACTGTCACTATGTCTATACTAGAGTGTGGTTTTAAACTCTCTAAAATTTGGTTTTAAAAGAAGTTTGGAAATGTTTGAATATGCTGTCTAAAGAGGTCCTAGAATGCTTTAAACCAAGCTTGATGGAAGATTTTGGTCACATTCTAAAACAGAAGCCAGATTAGATTTTTTTAAAAAAGGGCCAAACTCAGGACATCTCATTAGGACTACAGGTCATATATGGTATTCTCTTGCAGAAAATTTGTCTTCTTTCTTTTGAGTCTTGAGACTTTGCAGGGAAAATAAGGGCTGTGACTAATTTGGTGGAAAAATTTTCAAAACAATTCAAAATTCAGACTGCGGCATAAGCTCTGTTGGCAGCTTTAAACCATATCTATGTGAAAATCAGCACAAAAGAAACAGGTGTGAAAAGTTTTCAGTTTCACCAGAAAGGAATCACCTGCAAAACTGGAGCCTTACAAAGCATGTGCTGAAAACAGTAATGTTAAACAGAAGCCAAGGATTTTGCATCAGAGCAATAGAAGATATCTCAGGAATTAGTAAATTCTTCCTTCTCTGATTGAAGGTACAGAACTGTAAATCTTTCAAACGATAAAATATCCTTACACCATTTGTTCAAAAGAAATTGCCTAGGAAATTGCTTCCTTGGAATTCTGTTCACAGTCCTTAGCCATCAGATACTGAGAGGGCTCTGACACCACAATCAATGGGGATCTTACTAATTTTTAAGCTGTTGAAAGACCATGGTGTCATCTATATGGCACTGCTTTTACAGACAGAGAAAAAGCAAGTGTTATGGGGTCATGAAAGCTTCTTCCCAATTTTGTGGAGTAGGATTGGAAGGCTAGGAAGCATGCCTCTGCAATGAGTGAAACTCTGGGAGTGATGCTAAAAGTAAAATGGAGACCTCAGGAAGGTGGAAATGCCATGAACATGGAATATCTACCTAAGAAATCAATTGCCATGAGCAAAAGGACCTCAAGAGGCCATGAGACCTGCAATCAGCAATGTTGGAGTTCATGTATCATCACAAACTGCCTCAGGTGTTGGAATGGGAGCAATAAGATTTTAATGTTAGCCCTGATGGATTCAATCTTGCTTTGGTCCCATTCTTTAATCTCATTTAATTTTTCTTCTTTGGAATGGGATGTTTACCCCTTACTATTATACATTGAAAATTTTTGACCTTCATTTTTATTTTATAGGTGCTCACACCTAAGAGTTTGTCTTGAGTTTTAGAGACTTCAGATTTATATTTTTCTGCAGTGCTGTAACTGTTAAGGCTTTAGTGACTCTTATGAATTAACTAAATGTTTTTGAACAATGAGTTGGGTGTGAGACTTCTGTGGGACAAGATACATTGTTATGGGGATTGACTCCAGAAAGTGAAAAGATGCCAGACCAGTAAACAGCAGGATATGGAGCCACTCTGAGAGAGACAGCTCAGACGCCAGAATACTAGAAGGATCTGGACAGAGGGAAATGGACTCTCAACCCAGGAAGAAACTGAAGGGAAATGAGCTCCTCAAATACAAAGTCCCTGGTCTACCATTAGAGAAGCTAAGATTAGCATTCACAGTGCTCTCACTGAGCCACCTGAATTCATGCCTGAGACCAGCTGGAGCACCCAAACCCATGCAGCTACAACTGGTTTGAGCTGCCCCATGTGCAGAGCTGAGCTGCCCTTGTGCAACTCACTGTGAAATTGCACCACAACCTCGCTGAAGTTGGAGGTCTGAGAGCCCAACAGAGAATGGAGCCAGAGAGGGACCAGCATTGAACTGTGGGTGAGCGCTGGCAATAAGACCCTCCCACAAGAAGGTGTGACCAACTGGACAACATGTTGGAGTCGGGCAGGACGAACCTGAACTGGGAATGGCAGTGACTTCAGTTGGTTGTTCCCCTGCCAGAGCATATTAGTGGGGTCTGCTTGGCCTGGGTCACACCCCTGGCTGGGACCCAATAAGACTTCCCAAATGCACAGCACGCACTGACACAGTGAAGGCCCCCACAGGTTGGCTGGCCTGGAGGGGAAGGGCCAGAATACACTGCCCCTGCCTTCAGTGACTGACAGCTGACTGGAGAGGGCAGAAACCCCTAGCCAGCATGTTTCAGAGGAGCTATAACCAACAGGGAAAGGGGCTGGAACTCCACTGTACACATGTATGGAAGGAACCAAAAACATGACAAGAGAAAGAAATAGAAAAAAAACCCAGCCCTAACCCTGAGAATATGGATCCAGGATAGGTAAATACAAAAGAGATTGAGGGCAGCAAACATGCAACACCAAACATGGCATCAGTAGACATAAAGAGATATCTTCGGGACCTCGTAGATGAGCTCAAAACTGAAATATTAATTCAAGTTAAGCAAGATATAAGTAGAGTAATAAAAGAAATGCCAAGCACTTCTCAAGAAGCCATAGACAGGGCCAGGAATTTAGCTCAGTGGCATAAGTGCCTACCTGGCAAGCATGAGGTCATCAGATTATCAGGAAACTAAAAACTCCATTGAAAGCTGGCAAAACTGCTTGAAAGAAACTAAGGATAGACTATCAAAACTTGAAGACAGGTTTGCAGTGTGTGACCATGAAAGGAAAGATCTCTTAAAAACTAACAAGTAAACAGGCAATAACAATGCAAAGGCTAGAAGATGACAGGAGGATCTATAACCTTAGAATAAAAAGTGTGAATGAAGAAGCAGGAATCAAAAGGAATTACAAAGGCTATTCACAGAAATAATTAAGGAAAACTTCCCAAGCATAACAAAAGGAAATGATATCCAGATGTATGAAGCATACAGAACTCCATCAAACTACAACCAAAACAGAACTACACCCAGACACATAATAATCAAGATCCCAGAAATTCAATATAAGAATGGAATATTAAAAGCTGTCAGAGAAAAGAAACAGATCACCTATAAAGCAAAACCCATCAAAATCACAGCAGATTTCTGGACATAGACCATCAAATCAAGAAGAGCTTGGAGCAAAGTAATCTAAACCCTGAAAGAAAATAGCCTCCAGCCCAGATTGATGTACCCTGCAAAACTGTCTCTAGAAATTAATGGAGAAACAAGATGCTTCCATGACAAAGAGGAACTGGGGGAATTCATGACTACCAATCCAACCCTACAAAAAAATACTGAAGGACATTCTAGAGAGAGAGAGAAAAAAATACCAGGATTTCAAGAACAGTGGCAGAGAGACCTCAATGAATGGGGCAGACAGTGGAATGAGAGGAATATAGACAACCAATGGCAGAAAAATAGCATAGCAGTAATGAGGCAGAGAAGGTTGGCTGTAATCTCTAACATAGATGGCCTTGCTACACTAACAAAAAGAAACACAGGCAGAGTAGATCAGGTGATAGGGTCCATCAAGATGCTCTGTATTGGAAACATAATTAACCTGAAAGAAGGTTTATGGACAGAAAGTCAAATATGAGAAAACAATGCTCTAAGTGACAGTGAACCAGAGAGAAATAGGTGCAACTCGACCAGCACCTGCAGATAGGTTGAAAGGATTTGATACTTTTGTGTAGTAGAGAAGAACTCAGCTATAATGAAGGAAAACCTAGAGGCTTTTATATGTAAAGCAATACAACTCAAGATCAAGCCCAGTAGTCAGACGGTTCAGAACTATTTAGGGTAAATAGCAGGTTGCTCCCCACAATCTAAATACTGAGTGAGTTAGTGGGACCCAAAATGTGCAGTGCACCTTATGGGCTTGAAAGGGGAGGAACAGTCTAAAAATCGAAGGCAGAGGATATTGTTAGTAGTGTAACAGGATTTAAAATATACATTATTCTCACCACTCTGTTTAGTTGCATTATATTCTGTTCCAGTTTGTCTACTTACACTAGATTTGAGAGCACGGACAGCTACACCAAAAATAGCAGGATATATTGTGGTAATCACCCCAAATTTCCTATTAACTTAATCTGAAGTCCTGTATAACTTACACTGTCTTATTATGACTGCTCTTATTTGAATCTGGTTTGTTAGAATGCTGTTTTGTGTTGACTGATTTTATTGGAATCTGTTATGATTGATAGTATCAATTCTGAGAGTATAGGCAACTACACTGAAGATGACAAGATTCACTAGGATACCCACTTTGGTTTGATTATTACCTGATTTTCAAGTCTTATAATGTCTCCAATGTTTTGTTTTTATTAATATTGTTATATACAGCTGAGGCATTGTAGTAACCATTGTAGATTACTTTGTATTGCAGTTTTACATGACTTTTTCATTTCACGTTTTACTAGGAATTTGTTTTGTTTTGCCTTGCTTTGTTTTGTTTTTCCCTCTAATACAGAAAGGATAGATATATATGTAGAGACTCATGCATGCGTAGAACTTATAAAAAGTTTATGAGAACTAATTATATAATGCATAATGAAATGAACAACTACTTTGAAGAAAAAGAGACACTGCAGTACCCAGTGCTGATTCTGTAGCATCATGATGTGAAATCCAGCAGTACTATCATTCTTTGTTCAGAGGTCTTTTAGCCTGTTTTGTTTTATTTAAGTTCAACATACATGAAGGTATGGACAGCTATTTTGAAGGGAATGAGAGACACTATGACAGCCATTCTTGGCTTTCCTATTGTCTGGTCTTGAAGTCCTAAAATGCCTTCCTCATGCTGTTCAGATTAGTTCCATACTATGTTGTTTCATGTGAATTTTCTGTATGTGAAGATATGGACAACTATTTGGAAGAAAACAAGAGTCAATATGATAGATAGTGAAGATCTCTGATTGTCTTGCTTTGAAATTTATGTCTCTTACATTGCTTTTTTGTGTTCTGTTTTTGTTCTATTTTGTTGTGTTTAATGTTACCCTCTTGAAATAAAAAAGATAGACTGTTATGGTTTAAACAAAGTTTCCCCCCAGAATCTCTTTCATGTGGATGATGATTGTTGGATAGGGTGTTTTACACATCAGTGAATTAATCTGTTGATGAGTTCATGGTAGAATGTGCTAAGTAGGTGGTGTTGCAGGTGATTCACTGGTTAAATTATCTGAAACACTGTATTTTTGTCTTGGTTGCTCCATTCTTTCTGTGCTTCCTGACTGTCATTAATCTTTTCTGCAATGTATGTCTGCTATTCTGTTTCATCCTTGCAACCAGCCCACCAAGCACTCAAACTTTGAGCCAAATAAACCTCTCTACATTTATTTACGGATTTTGGGTCTTTGAGCTGATAGTCAGGGAAATGGCTGAAACTATGCCCTTTCACCTCTAAAGTTTTCCCTTTAAGAAATCAAATTTATTTATTATTTCTTAGCTGGTGGTTGGTTGTATTTTAAAGAACTGTTATTAGTCCAAAGTTCTGAATATTTTCCTGGTTTTCTCCTTTTTTCTCTTGAATACAATTTTGTGATATATTTTAGTTAAGATCTATATACGATTAATGATATTGAATTCCAAGTGAGTATTAATGTTTTATTTTAATTTGTATATTCACTTTTCTAAGCACCACTTAATGAAAGGAACATTTTCTCTTAAACTGCTTTGACACTTAAAAATATACAAAAGTATTTATTTCTAGATTCTAAATGCAACATTTTTTGCTTTTTTCTTCCCTTCTGCTTCTGCTTCTGTTTTTTTTTTTTGTTTGTTTTGTTTTGTTTTGTTTTGTTTTTGAGACAGAGTCTCACTATGTAGTTCAGGCTGGCCTTGAACTCACTTTGTAGGCCAGGCTAGCCTTAAACTTGCAGTGATCCTGCATCAGCCTCTTGTGTGCTAGAATTATAGGTGTATGCCACTATGCTCATCCTGTTCCTACCTCTTCCAGTTGTCCAGACTTTTCACTACTCTGTGTTTTGATTTGTTTTGTTTTTTTCTTTTTGAAATAAGGTCTTCTTCCATTGAAATTTAGGATGGTCTTGAGTGCACTTTGTAGCCTGGACTGGCCTGGAACTTTCAGTGATCCTCTTGTCTCAGCCTCCCCAGTGCTAGGATTACAGGCAGTGTGCTCCATCATGCATTTAAGTTTCATCCCCTTAAACACATTTTAAGTTTCATCCCCTTAAACACATAACTTTTAGGAAAAAGTCTAAAATTTACTTCCAGAGACTCATAATAAGCATTTTATTTACTTCTGTCTATAAGCATATTAATAATTTCTACATTTATCTATCTCTTGGTATTTGACATTGTAAACATAAAATAAGGTTACATATTTGTTAGAACAAACGCACAATGCCATTAATGTCCCTTCTTTAAAACACAGTTATTCTATCATTATTGCCACTTGCACAACAGTTGAGATAGACTTGTTTCATAAGTATGTAGTTGTGCTATGACCACTGATTCCATTTCATAAATTAATTGGAATAGTTTACTTTTCATGGTAATTTTGGTTTGAGGAAGAACCAAAAGTTGTACAGTGCCAGATCTTGTGAATAAAATGAATGAGGAAACATAGAATGATTTTACAATTCAGCTTTCCATTGAATGACACTAAAAATTTCTCTAATATAATTGATAGTTCCATTTTACAATGAATAATTGCTAATATAGAAAAATAATACTACTGACAGTAGTATGTGAATTAATGTTGTGGATCAAGAGAATTTAAAATTTGTCAAAATATAAATTTCAAATTTATGAGTAAGAATATTTAGTAATAAGTAAAATCAAAGTTGGTTAAATGAGTTACTTCAAGAAGTAACAACCTATTTAACAAACAAAAGGATGCCATTCTTCATGAAAATAGAAATAGCAATCGTAAATAATTGAGCAAGGTTTTAAATTTTTTTTAATAAAAGTAAGCATACATAATTTTATTTTAATTAAAATTTTTTTTATCACATTAAATCTTATTTTTATTGTATCAAATAATATTCTCCAAATATATTACCATTTGAAGAAAATATTACTCAGCTTTTTCCTGAGTATTTAATTTAATTAAATGTGCAGAAGGACCACTGACACCAAATTCAGATAACTGAACACACTCTTGATCTCTGAAAAAAACCTCTCTTAAATTACTTACAGTTAATTTGGTTCTTTATAAATGCTTTCTTAAGGAAAGTTCATGATAGTTTTGTACCCCAAATCTACACTATTAACATTAATATAACAAAAAAATACTTTGCCTTATGACAGTTATTTAATGTAGACTTCATAGTGCATCATTGCCAAGTATGCCTTTGTTTTAAAAAATGAGAATCGATGATTTCCAAATTGGGGAGGGAAAGGGAAAAGAGGACTCAACATATATCATGTGCAGGTACAAATTTTCTAAGATGAATGTGATCATTATGTGAATCTAAATTATAACAAGAAACTCAATTAAAGAAAAGAAAGAGATTTGACTCAGTCTGCAACTCTGCCTTCCAATCTATCTTCTCACTGTGCTAATACTAGAATTCTGTCATTTCAAATTCCTCACAGAGGAAATGTTTCTATCCTCTAGTAAGAGGTATTTCTATAGATAAAATGCAAACATTCAGAATAACTGAATAGCACTTGATATAAAAATACTGTGAATAAAATTTTTAAAGCACAAAAATTTTTTATAAATTAAAATAGTTAAAATATTATAATATTTTAATAACTCAGAGACTGTCTTGTTCATGTACATGTGTGGAAACAGAGCCAGAGAGTAAGCTGCTTTGTACTGATCAGTAGTTTAGAAACTGCAATCCAATCATAAACATAAATAGGCAAAATAGGCTACTGAAAAGTGGAGCAGGTTGAACAGCTAGATATCTAGGGATTACTGGTGAGACTGCCAAGTGACTATCCTTGGATAATTTTCCAAAATTTTCATTCTTCAATTTTATAATTTATATAACAGAAATATTCATAATCATACCTCTCTCTCAGTCATGTTTTGTGACATAATTTTGTGGGTGATTTCTTACCGTATATTAGTCACTCAGTAGTACTCTTTTCAAATTCCTGTCCCATGAATTTCTTTTTTATATAAACACAAAAATTATTTACTTCTACAAAATAAATATGCATCCAAAGCAATTATTTATTTTGTTTTCCAAATTTGTAGAAGTACTAATAATCATCACATTTTCCTGTTACCACCTGAATATAAAATTTTGATCTAATCTACCTTTTGTTCTGCATCAAATAAAATATTCCATAAATGAAAATTATTCTTTGATCCATTATACTGCATTGTTTTCCTTTTTTATCTTGGTAATAATGCAATTTTTGACCTTTTGTAAGTAATATTCTTTTTTTTTTTTTTTATCGGTACCGGGGATCGAACTCACGACCATGCACTTGCAAGGCAGGCACTTATGCTGCTGAGCTAAATTCCCAGCCCCTGTAAGTAATATTTATTCTAGTTTTTGACTTTTATTTTCCAAATAAGTGTAGGGACTGTGGCATAATGCCACATCCAAATCCAGAAATTAAAAAAAAAGATGTAATGCTTTTTTGTTTTCAATCTCTAATGTGCTAGTTTATGATTAAGAACAATGACATACCCCATGGACAAAGGAAAAAATTATCTTAGTTGATCAGGCACTAGCTTCATAATTAAACAGCACAAAATTGGTCAAAGTATTTTCTTGTCCAATAAATATTTTTATATTTTTCATTGAAAAAATTACAGGAAACAGTAAAAATAAGAATTATTTCATATATACTGTCACTGTAATTCTATGACACTTAAAAAAACTATACCCTAAATAATATTGAATATGCAAATTATTCTTTTCAAAACTTAGTATTACTTCAGTGCTGAGAGCTTGGAGCTGAGAACATCTCTAGTTTCTGTGACTTCTTACTGCAGGCTGCAAAGGATCCTCGGACACCCTCAAGCCATGCAATGGAGACAGTGACCTTTGAGGATGTTGCTGTGAACTTCAGCACAGCAGAGTGGGATTTGCTGACTCCATCACAAAAGAAGCTCTATAGAGGTGTGATGTGGGAAACATAGGTGAATATTAATGATATAGGAAGAATATTAATGATATAAGAAGATCATTATATATCTTATATAATGATATAAGAAGAAATTATAGAAGAGGACAAAATTTGCTCAAGAAATCTAAGAAGTGATGAAGACAATTATTTGAGAATTGAAGAGCAGCAATATAAATGTAATGAAGATATAGAGAGCTATTGTCCTTTCCAGTCCTTTCATAAGCATGAAATGTGTAAGACTGGAGGAAAAACCCTATCAATATGGGCAATGTGGGGAGAACAACTTTCACCTTAGGGAACAAACTCACCACATGCAGAAAACCTTTCTAGGTCAGAAAAGTATGAAAGCCTGCACAACACATAACAGTTCTCAAATCCATGAGAGAAATCACAGTTTGGGGAGCTCATATGTGCACAAACACTATGAGAGTAGTTCTATTTCTTCATACCATAATGAAAAATATGACAGAAAATATGCTGAAGAGAAACACCATGTAACTGAGAAATGTATAAAAGCATTATCTCTTAGTAATTCCTTTAAAGAACATAAAATAGTCCACACTAGAAAACAACTCTATGTATGTAAGCAATGTGGGAAAGCATTCAGTACCACAATTTGTTGTCAAAGACATAAAAGGATTCACACTGGACAGAAACCCTATGTATGCAAACAATGTGGAAAATCTTTCAGTCCAAGTGGCAACCTTCATGGACATGAAAGAATTCACAGTGGAAAGAAACCCTATGTATGTGAACAGTGTGGAAAATCTTTCAGTACAAGTAGTAAACTTCATGAACATGAAAGAATTCACATTGGGGAGAAACCCTATGTATGCCAACAATGTGAAAATTCTTGCAGGCAAAATCATCACCTTCTTGGACATGAAAGAATTCACACTAGGAAGAAACCCTATTTATTTAAGCAATGTGGAAAATCTTTCAGCCATAATTATAACTTGCAAATATGTCAAAGAAGCCACACTGGAGAGAAACCCTATGTATATCAGTAATGTTGGAAAGCATTCAATAGACACAGTCACCATCAGAGGCATGAAAAAACTCACACTGGGTAGAACCTCTATAGATAGAAACAATGTGGCACAGCATTCAGTATGCAGAAGTGTTGAAAATAAACCCTATATATGTAAGCAAAAAAAATTTAGTATTACTTAAGCAATGAAAGCCTAATATTGGGAATTTTGTTACTGTGCAAATAAAATTTCTTAAGTGATCTCATTAAATTTGGAAAATCTGCAGACATATGTAATAAAGTTGATCATTTTTATGTTGCTTGAATATGGATTTTTTGAAGTATAAAGAGTTAAAATTATATTTATTGTGCTAGTCTTGTGGTAATAGATTTAATATGAATTTTAGGGAGAAATAAGTACATTATTTGAAATGTGAATTGTCATAATGACAACTGAGAGTTTCTTTAAATATCTTTGAGGAGCATTTTATATCTGAGAGGTTTCCTCCTGTCCTAAAAGAGATTATGATTTATTTACTGTAGCTAATTTCAAGTGTCAGTGATTGCAATTTGGAAAACTGAAATGTACGTAATCCTGCATTAATGGATGTTTCCTATTACAACCAGGATGATAACTAGTCAGGATGTATCAGCATTTCCACAACACTGCTGGGAGACAGGCCCTGGGCTCATTTGAGAGCATGTGCATATAATTATTGCTGGAGTTCCCTATTGCAGACTAGAGATATTTCATCACATTTTAACAGGTCATTCAAGGATTTTAACACCTTTCTTATGAAAAATATGATTAAAAACAATTTGATTAGAATATTTATATGAGAGAAAATAAGACAAATTATAGTAGCATTATAGCAACTAATTTGAAAAGTCATCATTGAAAATCAAGTAATTGAATTTTGTTTTATGAATGGAAATATAATATATTTCTTCTTTTAGTCACTAGCCAAGTCGTCTTCCTGAATTACAGACTATATAATAAGCAATTGTATTAGCAGCTTTAATTGTATACATAATATAAACTTCAGATTCAATTTATTAGAAGGTGAATTCTGATCTCTTTCAAATTTGATCTGAGTATACTTTTTCCAACATTGCTGATGGCAATTATCCTCTTGAAACCTTAAATTTTCACATTCTATATTAATTAAATTGGATATTAAATTAAATTCTATATTAATTAAATTTGAATTTATATTACCTTGGCTTTTTAATTTATTTAAAAAATTAGAGAAAGTATCAGAAAAGGAAGAAAATTTCAAATACTCCTAATTAATATTCTCAGGAAGTTGAATGTAGAATAATGATTAGCAAGACTAGGAAGGAAGAAGGAAGATACAGGGATCAGGGGTCACTGGTAGCAAAATAGAATTAGTTGAAAGAATAAGTTCTAGTGTTCTATAATCAGGGAGTGGAGGGTCACTATAGTTCACAATAACCTACTGTATATTTTGTTGGTAGATAAAAAAGATGAACTTTATTTTTAAAAACATGAGGTATTGATAAGGAAATAGAAATTATAAGTCTTAATTTGATCAATGTTTGCATTAAAATTTTACTCTGTAGCCAATAAATACATGTAATTATTACATATATATTAAAGTTTAAATTTTATTTAAACACCATAAATGTTAAATAGCCTGATTAGATCATTATACAATATATTTATCAAGTTATCTCACTATACAATATAAATAGGCTAATAAAAATATGAATCTTATACAGAAAGATACAGGAAGATAGAATTGTATGTTTTACTACTATATTAAAAAAAAGAAGCTCACAAAAGAAGTACAATTATGCATCTGCATTTATGTGTGACTGGTTCTAAAACTCCTGGGAATTCTAGTATCTGCAGATTCTCAAGTGTCTTAGTGAAAAATACACAGAATTTGTATATTACAAAGTTGCTTATGCCTTATCATCTCTACATTAGTTAAAATGGGTAATATATTATACATCCCAAGTACAGTATTGTTTAGAAAATAATGATGAGGAAACTAAAGTCTTTACATCTTCAGCAAAGATACATTTAGTATATGTGCTGCTGAAGCTAACGTAGCAAAGATACATTTAAAAAAAAAACAGTTTCAATTTGAATCCATGGATGAAGAACGATAGATGTATAGTCAGAAAACAAGCAAGAGCTCTTATAAATCGAAAGTTGCAATAATGGAAAAATTAGGAGAATTTGTAAATGATTGATAGAAGTTATCATCAGAAATGCCCCTAAAATAAAAAAAAAAGTCTCTCAAGAATTGAAAAATAGGTGAGTGACATTCAACTTGCAGAGCCTCATTTATAATTTAGGAGCAATATTTCAAATTACATTTTTCTGAAAAAGAACAATAAAGAAAAAGAAGATAATTTCTTTTTAAAGATTTATCATTGGCTTACTCTATTAATTACAATTATTTGCATATATTAATTGTACAAATTAAAGTGTTTTCTTCTACCAGTACCCAAAAATTATTATAGCATGTTTTGATACTGTCTAACCTTCTGCTATGGTTTGGCTTTTTGGAAGCAGCTGAATCTAAAGTTTGTGATTGACTTATCATCTAGTACTGAAGTTGGGTACTAAAACTTCTAAAAACTGTGAACTAAATTAACTTTTCCTCCTTTAACTTTTGGTACTGGTTATTTTGTCTCAGCAGTAAAGAAAAGTAGCTAAGATAGAACTTGGTATAAGGAGTGTGGTTGTTGGTCTAACTATACCTGACCATGTGGAAGAGTTTGGAAAGGTTCTGAGACACAAGCTAAAAATGTAGAGTCAGAACACCTTAGGATGTTTTGTATGGGAGATTTCAGGAATGCTAGATTTGTGGGGTCAGGAAGGTGCCCACACCAATTCCAATGAAGGCCTGTGAGGTCAGCCCATGTCCCCAGAGGACAATGTTTGGATCCGTAAGTGTGAAACAAAATGTGCAGTGGAAAACCTGGAAGTTTGGAAAACCAAGAAACAGATTATCTAAGGAAAGCTGTAAGGCAGGAGTGAATTGGGCCTTGGAGAGTAGTTGTGGGAGCTACTACCACCAAAAGTGCCATTGGGGTGGAGACTTCTAACCACTTTGGAGCTCACAGCTTCTCACTGATTGCCTCAGGTGCTTCACATGGAACTATATGACTTAATATTTTCCCTGCTGGGTGTTGCTTTGGTGCCATTGCTTTTTAACCCTGTTTGTAACCTTTAGAATGGAAAGCTTTATCTTGTTCAATTGAATGTTGGAAGTGTTTAAACTTTCTTTTAATTTATATTGGGTCCCACAGCTAAAAGTTTGCTTCTTATCTCAAGGAAGACTTGGGACTTGAACTTTTCACCCATGCTAAAACTGTTAGAAGATTGGCAACTTTTAGAGATGGGCTGAATGCCTTTTTCATAAAAGAATGTGCATGAGTCTTTGAGAGGTTGGAGATGAAATGTTACAGTTTATATCTCAGTGTCCTCCCAAAGCTTCATACAGTCAAGGAGGGCAGGCTTTTTGGAGGTAGCTGAATCTACAGTTTGTGATTGATTCATTTTGTAATGCTGGGATTAGAGATGTGAGTGCTACATTTGCACCAAGGCAGGTAGTTTGCATACAATAACAGGGAAAAGAAGAGGCTTGCTGCACCCTTTTTCTCTTACTGCTTTTGCTGTCTTCTGCCATCATGAACTGTTGCCTCTCTGTCATGCAACCTGCCCAGAGCCAGCTGACTATGGACTGAAACCTCTGTAAACTGTGAGCTAAATAAACTTGCCCCCTTCTAACTCTGGGTGTTGGGTATTTCATCTGAACCTCATAAGCATGAAAGTGAAAATAACTAATATATCACTCTACTACCTTCTTTTGTTCCCCTTACTTTCTGGTTCTTTCTCTAATAAGACCTCTTGTAGTTTCTTGTCTACCACTCCATGATCCAACATATGAGAAAAAACATGTGGTGTCTTTTTGATACTGGTTTATTTCACTTAACAGAACTCTTAAAACAAACATTTACAAAAGACTGGGATATAAAAACACTATACAATAATTGTTAGCTTTTCTATATGTTAATAATAAGGATAATAAATTCTTAAAGAATAATTCAAGAAAATATTCTAGAAATTAAAGTTGGTAAGAATTAAAATGAATCTAAACAATGCTACTTTTCATTGTGAATCTTCAGCACACTGATAGTTAAGAGAATTGATAGAAGCTTTCTGGGAAGAATAAGTTTATAAAATTTATAAAATGATTCAGGAAATTGAATAGATAAATTTTAAATGGTGATATGACAAATGCTATATTTATGAGTCATAAGATAAATAAAAAATAACATCACAACAGGATACTATTTCATGCTGTGGGTTTAGCTCAGTGGCACAAATGCCTGCTTGGCAAGTGCAAGATTGTGAGTTCAATCTATGGTACAAAAAATAAAAAGGATATCACTTCATATTTATGAGAATAAATACTATAAAAACAACAATAACAAGGGAAAGAATCACTGTACCCTATTTCTGGAAATACACATTAGTGTAACCATTCTGAAAAATGTAATTTCCTCACAAACTCGAAACTGAAATACTATATTGTCCAGCAATTGAATGTCTGAGTATATAGCCCATAGAAAATGAAATAAGTATTTGAAGGTATGTATACAACTCTTATTCATTATTGTAGCATCTAGAGTAGCCAACATGGAATTAATCAGTGTACACAATAGAAAAATAGCCTTACAAAAAGAAAACTTTGTCATCTAAAGCAATACGAGTGAGCATGATGGACACTATAATAGGAGAAATAAACTAGGTACAAAAACACACACAACTTCACTTCAGTGAAGTGAAGGATAAAGCAATAATCCTTACATGCAGAGAACAGAATGGTGGTTACTATCATCTGATAGGGAAGAAAGCATAAGAAGCTGTTGGTAAAAGGATATAAATATTAAGTTAGGAGTGTTTTTCTGACTTTTTTGTACCACATAATAACTATAATAAATAGTAATTTATTGTGTGCTTCAAAAGCTAAATTTCAAATAACTCTCAGAACAAAAATTATTAATTATGTAGAGGGTCTTTGTTTCATTTAGCCATTCCATATTATATACATAATATTTCATGCTAACCCATATATGTACATGTACAACTGTAAAATTTTAATTGCTCTGAAATAAATAAATAAATAAATAAATAATATTATTAAAGGAAAAAAGAATATATCAAAGAAACTCCAAGAGCACTAAATAAAAGAAATAAAACCTGTAACTTCTCTAGTGGCATTAATCAATGAAAAATTTCAAAATCATTTTGAAGAATTCCATTTCTCAATCTACATATACTTGAATTTATTAATTTACAGAATGGATCCTGTTTGTGTATTTGGTTGGGTGTCTGTCAAGTCTAGGGAAGCACAACTTAAATGACATTTTACTTTTTGAATAAATGAAGTATACTTTGACTTAGTTTTTAAAATTTCCTCCCATTAATGCTATATGTATATTGACATAATCTTTCCAAAATAAATCTGAAATTCTTTTGTAAGTGAACATTCTAATTTGCCTTTTTCCCTCTGATATATTCTATGTCAAATAGGAAAATAAAACTACAAATGTTATACTTTCATTTTTTTGATTAAAACATTTGAATTAGTTTACCTCTTGCTTAAAATAACATGAAGCCATAAAAAAAAATTCACAAGATGTAGTCAAAGTTTATTTAAGAATTATCATGTATTGAAATTTCAATGTTTCTCTTCTTATGTAGACACACTGATCTTTTAGTCACTTAAGTAAATTTATTCCTAGCATAATATTGGGCCTTTGCATTATAAGTCGTCTATAAAATCATTTTTCTCTTTTATTTTTCTCCATTAATATTATTTTAAAAATCGCATTGTTTATTTAGTCAAAAAATCTTGCTGAGCAACTTAATTGTATTCCTTGTCCATTTTTCTTTGTGAGAATACACTACTTTCAAAACAATTGTAATAATTTGCAATTAAATAGTAATTTTTAAATATGAGTGCTATTATTCCAACTCATTAGACTGTAGGACCCTGATAGGGAAAACTATACTGGTTTTCCTCTTGTTTTTTTCTACTTTTAAAAAAAATATATGGCTCATAAAATATACATATATGTTATCAATATGATCAACATCCAAACAATACACAGGTTCATTTTTCCTTTTATTTTATATAAATATTTAATGTATTTTAGGACTATTTGAAAAACTCTACCTCCTTTTTCAGTGTTTTCTCCCTTATTTTCTTTTCACTAGTACAGTTCCATTCTTGTTTTAAATATCTTAAAAGACCTAGCCATTTATGTTTTGTAGCATACAGATAAATGCCTACTCCCATTTATGAATATTGAATGTATATATCACATTTTAATAAGAACTGATTTTGTGATGCACTAACATTACAGTTTTACTCAAATGAAATGTTCTTATTTGATTTGTATCCAAAGTTACTTAATTCCTTTTCTTCATACCTTTTCTTTTCCTTCTGCCTGTATTCCATCTTTTAGTTCCATAGCCCTTTGGGAACAATCTCTCTTCCTTCTCTTTATTTTGCTCTGTATTTTTAGTCTGGGTTTTTTAGTAGAACAAGCACTAGGGAATCAGTATGGAGATTACTTAAAAACAAAACAAAACAACAACAGGAACAAACTAGAAATTCCTTTAGATCCAGCTAGTCTCTTTGTATCTTTTCTAACAAATTAAAGACATCATATTATGGTGATATGCATACCAATATTTATAGCAACATGATTCATAATAGCTAAGTCTTGGAGGGCACTTTTATACTCATTAGAAGATGACTTATGGATAAAAAATGTACTATTTGGACACAATAGGGTACTATTGTTCCATAAATAAAAGTTAAACTTGAATCATTTGTAGGAAAATGAATCCACCTTCAGACTACAATTTTAAATGAAATAAACATGCAAGCTTAAATGAATGCATTTTTGAATGATTAGTGACAGCATAAATACATAGTGCTATCAAATTCTTGTTATGATCTTTCAAACACTAAAATGTTGCCTTGAAATGTAACATCTGCCAAAAGAAAATTTACTGGGGTTAAACTGCAAGTATTACCTGTTAAATATGTAAGATAGGGAGGAAATAAACTTGAATCTCATATGTATATTTAACATATTGAACTTCTAATTATATTTTTTAAAATTCATATTTCCTTTTAGTGTTAAAAGATCACAATTTTGAAATATTTGTCTTGGACCTTCACATTTAGATGAACTGATATTTGATTACTATCAACACAACAGGTTAACATTGAAAACAACGTTGTAAAATATAACTAGAAATATTAAGTTTAAAAATTACTACTATTCCTACTTGGAAATGTTTGTAAATCATCTAGGAAAATATGTATTAGTAAACTGGCTATCATTTTGGAAAACTGTTAATGAGAATTGACTCAAAAGCCTGTGAGAAGTATGTTACGCTTCTAACTATAGTGTAGAAAAAGTTGATTTGTGAGTAGGACTGATCTTGGTTCAAGTAATGGACACATTATAAAACACTCAATTTTCCCCTCCTTTGGCATTTTTTTAGCTTTCCATTAAAAGAAAAAGATGTTAAGTGTCACTTTTAGGCCATGGTTGGTGATCAAGAGCAACAATATTCTGGATGGGAAAATAGGACATTTTTACAAAATTGCTCAATTGTATCAGTAATCACAAAAATTAAAAATCAAACAAAGCTTATATTTTACCTACTGTTTAACCATATTAAAAATATTATGGCAAGCCGTGACCACCCCAGGTTGAGAACAAGTACCGTTTCCTGAGATCCATGCCATGTTGGAACTTAGGGTGCTGGGAAAGCAAGCAACCAGCCTGTCGCACTGGTAAATGGCTGTGGTCTGGCAAGCTTCAATCACCCAGGGCGAGAACAAGCAACATTTCCTGAGATCTGCACCATGTTGGAACTTAGGGCACTGGGAAGGTGAACAACCAGCCTGCTGCCCTGGTAAGTGGCTGTGGTCTGGCAAGCCGCAACCACCCCAGGGCGAGAACCAGCAGTGTTTCCTGTGATCTGTGCCATGTTGGAACTTAGGGCACTGGGAAACCAAGCAACCAGCCTACCACCCTGGTAAGTAGCTGTGATTCTACTGGCATGTGGGCTGAGAATCAAACACCCTCCCCTCCATTTGCAAGTGGGAGCCAGAGGTCTGAGCATCTCTTGGAAGGTTGACCATATGAAATATAGCAAATAAGGGGGATTTCCTTCTGCCATCTCTTTGAAGGCAAATATTTTTATCACTGTTTTACTTTGCCCTCATTAATGGTATTACTCTATTCAATATTCTGTTTTGATAAGTTCTTTAATATTATGTATTTCCTTTGATTTTGCTATACCTGGTTGAAAGAACAACTATTGAGAAGATAATGAGATATACTATAGTACCTATTACTGCTATCCCGGTAACCTGCTGTGAAGTTCTGTATCAATTTCACTACACTGTCTCAATTGGCTTAATTCCATCCTGTTCTGTTGTATTTTACTACCTTCAAATTAATAAAAATTATTTTAAAAACACAATAGAACATGAGAAAACAAGGTAACAAAGTACCTCCCTCCAAAAACTCTGAAGTCTACCAAAGCTGATCCATGAGGCATGGATGAGGAGAAACTCAAAACCAAAACAACAGAATTATGTAAGGTGATTAAAAAGTAAAAAACAACATCAAAACAGATCAGTAAGGTACTGAGCAAGCTGAAACATGATATAACTAAATAGATAATGGACTTAAAAAGCAAAAGGAGGAAAAGAAAGTGCTCTAAAGGATATAACTGTATGTATGTTTAAGTGTGTAGGATTGATAACCGTATTACTGTTTGTGTTAGATCGTTGAACAGAACTGTTTGCAGCCTCACTGTTTGAATGTCCATTTTGTATGCTTTAATTTTGTAACTTGAACAGCCATTTCTAAGAGGAAAATATGTAATTTATCAACTAGTGATTTCTTACTGTTTGTTTTTTTTGAAATTCTGTATTATTTCTACCCTTTTTTTCTTTTTTCTCTCTACCATTTTTGCTTTTTTTCTCTTTAAATAAAATGCTAAAAATCTAAAAAAATATTAAAAATTCAAATGGTTTCAACTGCTGAGAGAATGAAGCAAAATGATAATTATTTGTTAATTATAATATGCTAACTACTGTGAAAGAGTTCCCCAAATCTAAATACCTCAATATAGCACAGGTTTATTACTCAGTAAGGAAAATTCTACTATCCACAATGGTTTATATACCAAATTGCATTTCTTCAAGTAAAGTTGATGTGAGTCAAGTTGCTTCAATAATTTAAAGTTCCAGACTAAAGATTTAGCTCAGTGGCTCAAACACTTGTCTGGTAAGTGCAAGGTGATGAGTTTGCTCCCTGACTAAATAAATAAATAAATAAAAATAATAATTTTAAGCTCCACATATACGAACTGCAGTACCACTGCTGAATTGAAAACTATGCAGAGATGGCACCTAAGGTCCTCAATTACATTGGCCTACAGCTGGTGTATATCGCTTCTGGTCTTATGTTGTTCTTATTGAGTCATGTAGCCCATTTATATATTCACTAAGAAGGTTAAAAATACAGTTTCTGAATTTGTAGTCATTTCCCAGTAACAGTTTTAAACCATGGAGAATAAAATGAATCGTTGATGAAAAATGAGTCTCCCTGAAAATTTATTACACAAAAAGGACAATTTTACTACACTTATGCTACAATTATACTTGTTTAGCTCATCTAGAAGAATGGGTTTCTTCTTTCACTGTTTGATCATTTTTTCATACCTATATTT
Source organism: Dolichotis patagonum (assembly GCA_004027295.1). Classification (NCBI taxonomy): domain Eukaryota; kingdom Metazoa; phylum Chordata; class Mammalia; order Rodentia; family Caviidae; genus Dolichotis; species Dolichotis patagonum. Next base: position 56,990 of record PVJX010001821.1, on the reverse strand, counting down.
TGTAATCTGAGCAACTACTTTGAAGATAACAATACATAATATAATACCCACTGTTAATCTCCTATTAGGTTGTTTTGAAATTCGTATTATCATTTTTTGTTGTTTTTTCATTAAAAAATTGGCAGGTTTTGCTAAGCTGCATACAGTGCTACATGAGTATCTTGAACAATATTTATTCACTGAATGTGTAACATGTCAAATGGTGCAGTTTAACTTCCATGGTTCTGCTTCTGGTGTCAGTCAAGTTTAGATATCATCCATATGCTTTCTTATTCTGTATTTTGGAATAAAATACCTTTTACTACCAGGCAAGGGGGAGCAAACCCTGCCAGTACAATAAAATCTAAACATCTAAAGCTTCTACTAGAGCATATTTCAAACTTCTTCAAATTCTATTGGCCAATGCAAAGCCAATGGCTAAATCTATGTTAAGTGGAGTAAGGAGCCAGGGATTATTCTTCCCCACAATACAGGGAAGAGAAATGATGTTCCAGGTGCACCTATTTCACATATTTTTGGTAACAGTCATCTATAATGGAGAAAACATGCCTGTGTATGAACTAAACATTTTATTCTTCTTTAAATAGATTAAAGAAATAATTTAAAAATTCCTTATAACAGTGATGATACTAGACTGCATAACTAAATTGGCAATAGTAGTAATTTAGGATACATACACAGAAGAAAATATTAAAAATGGAATGAATATGTGTATATGTGCACACAGGTGTGCATGTATTCCTGCCCAAAAAGGTAGATTGGTGTGTCTACTAGATAAAGAGTGATCTTAGCATAAACATTCCAGTGACTAAAGATGATATTAGTCTGTTGCTATAGCCACAAGTATTTCCTGTATAAATATTGCTGCTATAGTGGTACATTAACTGACTGTTTGTTGCTTGAAAAAGTGATCAGGAGCATCTGATCGATGAATTTAGTTAGCCTTTTCCTGCCTCCATTGCAGCTCAGTGGAAGTCAAAATGTTAAACTATGCAGGCCAGTTCTAGGATACGTAGAACTAAAGTTCTTTAACTTTTATCCTTAGAAAAGGGGAAAAGAGGAAGAGGGAAAGTTAAAAAAAAAACTTTTAAAGAAGAAGAACTTGCAGAACCAACTGAAAACAAAAAATAGAAATAAAATAAAATAATAAATAAAAGAAGGAAAATGAATAATGACCATAGGTACTGGGCTGAAATCCCTCTATTTTGGGGAGGTGTGATTTTCTTACACAGTGTCTATTGTTGTTCTCTAAAAAAGTTTCTTTTCTTTTTATGACCACTGTAGCCTAAGCAAATTAATTTAATTATATTGTTTTTGTCACTAAATAAATACAAAGCAAAGGTGTTTATACAGTGTGGATTTCATGTAGACTAGTGAGTAAATATAGCTGATAGTTTTTAATTCTCTCTTCATTTCATCTAGAATAGTCTTATTTTAAAATAATATGTATGATATCTTAAACATTATCCAACAGTATTGTGATCTGATTGTGCTGGTCCACTTTTAGCACATTTCCAATCTTGTTGTGAAATCAAGAAGAAACAAATATATTTCTTACAAAAATTTGAAACCTAGTACACTCTGCTTAGAAAAAGTCTGATTGAGAGTAATTCCTTTAAAATGTTGTGATGTTGAGTTGTATCTGAAAAATTTTAAATACCCAATATTCATTAGTTTTATAGTGCCTACATTTAAAAAGTATGAGTTTAACACTTTTTTTCATGATCTTCACAATGAAAGAATGAAAAGAAGAAATAGTTACTGATATAAATGCTTTTCTAAGGGACTTTTTTCAGAACTTTTACTAACATTGGCTGGGTCAAATTCAAAATATAAAGCTCTTAAAAAGCAGGTACCTAGAAGTTACCTAGCTAAAGCCACAGAAATAATGTTGATAATTTCTAAATTAAAAATGAAAAAAAATTACCGTTAGAAAAATTATTATAAAACATTAATATGTGTAGCTGATCACAAAGAAATATGTGATAGAAGATCTCACAGGATATAATCATACATTTTAAAAAATATATGTATATACTAATATATATGTGGTGTGATATAAAGTGATTATTGATGTGGGAAAGGAGAGTCATATGTAGTGTACAACAGAAAGACTAGGATATTGATAATATTTTTGTCATTTCATGCACAAAAATACATTATCATTTTCTTTGCATTGCAAATATGAGTTAATATGGATGCATTATAGATTTATACTATATAATAAAATCAATAATTATTGAATACCTAATGTGAGAAATGTGACTTCTTGACTTTTCACATTGAAGCCTATTTCACTAAATACATGGATATTAATAGCTAGATAGCCACAAAAATAAGCAGAATGTTGCATCATATCTCTAAGAAAGAAAGCATGCAGCATGAAACTTGACTTAAAAGACCCAAATTGCACATTACTTATGGCCATTGTGTTTGGTATTGCAAGAGCTGCAAATGATGTCAGTTAAACACTTTATTGTACTAGTAAGATCCCAGAATGATGATGTTTTTGTTTTTATGTCAGCATTCACAGTACCTAAAAGATAGAGGGTAAAAAATTCCTAAATAAATATAAAGATATACTGCAACCTACATAAGTGTTTATATATACACATATACATATATTTATATTTTGCATTTATAAATACAAAATGAAAGAAATGAAAGGTACAAAAAATTTAGATATAACAAAATAAAAAATTTACTCCAAGTAACCTATATTAATTTTACTTTAAATGATAATATAGTTGGAAGTTGAGATAATTCCAAACCACATATAGTACTGCAAAGATTATTGATATCTAAGGAAATAACTGTGGCAAAATTTTGATTAGAAATGTGAAAAATGTCAAATGGAAATACAGAACAGTGAATTAATTCTGCTTTTTTCATTGCATGTTGAGGTTGTATTATACATTGGAAACCATGCATTTAAATGTTCACATAGGTTAAATTTTCTCAGTTTATCAAATTACAGATAGATATTAGTATGATAGTCATAATACATCTAATATATAATTATGAAGATTTATTAATATATATCACAAACTACTGAAGAGTTAATGATTGAGGTGATATAGGGAAGTTTTATTCTCTAGTAACCTATTTGTATGTTTTCTGTACTAGGAATCAGTACCATTGTTAAATATGATTTGGATGTCTTATTGCAATTTAATGAAACATAGCAGTTATTTATCTGGCACAATTTTAGAAAAATCTTTAGACATAAAAAACACTAAGGATTAGAAAGATAAGTAAAAATATTTCAAGCTCCAATATTTATTAGTTTTCTCTCATTGGTGTCATTGTATTCATCATATTTCATTAAACACACACACACACACACACACACACACACACACACACACACATTTTCTTACCATTATACCCACAGCTCTTGACTCATTAAGCCATTAATAATTCAGAATTAATTGCAGAGTTAATTGGATTTTCAATGTAAAATTCTCTTGTGAAAGGAATGTAGAAATGACAGATAAATTGTAATATAGCTAACTAGCAATGAAAGGAAAGGAATAGCGTGGACCAATCCTGGTGACCAGAGAAAGCTATCAGGCTGGAGGGATATGAACATAGAGAACTAAACCTGCAAACATTTTTCCTTCATTTTCAAAGCCCTTTAAATAATTAAATCCTATTATATGGTCCCACTCATCTTTGATATTCTCAACACAGTAGGAGCAAAGTGATTCTTCATAAGTTTACTATTTTAAACTTTAAAATTACATCTATGAAATTCTTTTAAGGAGAAATATATGCTATAATTTCTCCACTTGACAATGCTGCTTTAAAATGTATTTTACAGGATACTTCTAAAATATTTAATTCATAAAATTAAGTAAAAACAATGCTAGTAAAATTTATAATGCTAATTTTAAATTGTCTTTCTTAAAGCTGAAATAATGAGAACATATTCAGAGTTAGTGTGCTCTAGTTATCCTTTTTAAAAATAAATTCTCATTTAATGGGGAACTATTCTCCATGTCAGCGTAAATACTACAGATATGGCATACATATTCTGTAACAGTCAACTCAGTAGTCTGTACAATATTAGGGTTATAAGATCACAAATATTTATTGTTTCATTAGGTACAAAAAAATAACATACCATAGGGATGTTCAAGATACGGAATCACTTAGATAGGCTACTTTGGTTTTTATCCATATCATTCACCTTTATTTCTGCTTTTTGCAAGAAATAATAGTTCGTGCTTCTGCTCTTGGATAAAAAAGAAATGCTACCCCATACTGAAACTCACTAGTAGCTTAAATCCTTGTTCTTACTAAGATCTAATTCACAATTGCCATCATCATTCAAAATCCTCTGAGGACAGTTTTCAAACTACTTTGCAGTTGTTCTTCTCTTTCGTCTTTCTCCTTTCTTGCCTTTTTTTTTTAAATCAGGAGATTTATCCCTTCATATAAACTGACTTTCTTCTCTTAACCTTGTCCAATCTGAGATTTTTTTAGTAACTCATTATTGTACAGGTTTTTCACTTTCAGATTATTTTGATGGAATTAAATGTTAGGGATTTTTCTTAATAAATATCTTTCTGGAAAAAAGATTTACATTATGATGTAACTTTAATATTAAAAGTAGTCATCAAAATAAATAGCATATAATTCTGAAGTTTTTAATTCAAATGTACTTTGTAGAATAAGAGATAAATATATTGTGGAAATAATAGTGATTATGATAACTGATTACTGAACAAAATATTCATGTTCATATAGCTTAACTAGATAATATTCCATGAACTGTCTCATGAAAATATTTTTCCCTTAGTTTCCTGAGGAAACATGAAATTAACAGTGATGACATAATATTCACAGATGTATTAAGCTTTAAGGTATCAAAGATGGAGTTCATTAGAGAAGAAGACTGGATAGAAAGAGGATACTATGCAGAAGTTGTATTTGAGGAAGAATTCCATGATAATTTAGTTTGATTTCTTGTGAAATATAAAGAAAACAATAGATGAATAAATTAATTGTTAATACTGTAATCACCCAACATAGTTGTGATAATTGATAATTATGGACTTTTTCTTTTGTTTATTTTAAAATGAAAAAAGATTTTTAAAAAATGATATAGAATGTCAAAACAAAATAATAGATTAGTAATCATTAATATTTGTATATTGTTATCTTCCAAGCAGTTGCTCTGATTATAAGCTTATACTCAGCTATAAAGAAATATAAACTCGAGGCTTTTATAGTTAAACAGATGCAACTTGAGACAACTCATACGTGAAATAAATCAGACTCACACGTGTAAACATTGTATTGTCTCTTTAGTGTAAAAAAACTGAAAGAGTAAATAAGATCCAAAATGTACAATACATATTGAGAAAGTGAAAGGTGAAGAAACAGCTCAAAAGGAAAGAAAAATTGAGGTGAGGAAAAGGAGAAGAAAAAAAGAGAAAAGATATATAAACATGGATATATATGAAAGATAATTATACTATTAATCTCTATGAGTTCATCCAAAAAATAATTTGTGCGTTAATTGTCTGATCATTATTATGGCTATATCTTGTAATCTAAGGATTATGATATTGATCAAAGATCATAGTGGTATAAACTCAGAAGTCTATAAGACAGTGAGATAAATGACAATGGCCTGGTATTCATTGCATAATTGGAAAGATGGGCGGGAGAACAAGAAAAATCAAAGAATATAGAATATGATGTAAAAATGTTGACTCAGCTTTTCATTTGCTTTTTCATTTGATGAAGTCAAACTAGACCAAAAACAGTATGCCTCGGTGAAGTACACGGTCAGCCAATTTAGAGATTTTTAAACTATACAATGGTTCAATCACCTGTTACTCCATGAGACTTTACTAAGAACAGGGAATAAGAAATAGACTTGCTAAATTTGACAAAACACTAAGTAATCCTTATTTCTGATCATTGCTTTTACTTATTTAAGAAAAAATTTATGTCTGGTGATTTTTAAAGGTGAAAAAATTGTAAGACAATTCATATGTAAATTTTGTCCTACATGCAGTTGTATAATTATAGCATGTAGCAAAAACAAGTCAACTAAGTCGTAAATGACAGAAAATATGATTGTTGTGTTACATTTTTTTATTATACCATTTTCCCAAGAATTTTTGTCAGGCCACAGGCTCAAAAATATTTATTAAATATTCTTCCAATATTATTAATGAGGAAAATCTATAACAGCTAATTGATTCAGCTTCATTTAAGATATGAATAAGAGCTTACAAATTTATCATTTATCATATTGATGCTGATATATAGTTTGATTAAGAATTTTTTTCTGTGTTATGCTTAACCTCAAAAAGAGGAAAAAAAGAGTCCTTCTGTTTGTCAAGAATTTTAATTTCAATTTTAACATGTTTTTTCTGGGCTATTAACAGTATGGTTTTTTAAATATCCTTTTTTACCTTTGACTCAGTAGTCTTATTTTATAGGCTATTTACATAAAATATGTTGGGAGGACAAAAAAAGGTGCTCTAGACTTCATAGTTAATTTTTTTAATTCTTGAATAAAATTTTTGAATTACTATTAAATAGCACAGATAGTGATCTGATTGGTTTTTATTCAAAATTGTATATTCATCTATTATCAATCTTGAAAGATTTATGATGGGCTCTATAAACAACCTCAGCTTTTACAAAATAGAAAATTTCTATTCTAATTTTATCTATAAATATTTTAAACACTTCTATTGTTAAATTCTTAGTCTTTCCACAGAATGTTAAAAGTACTCAGCTTATTTAAGAAAGCTTATTTTATCAAATAAGCTTTCTTAAAATATTTGGATATTCAAATATTGTGCTATATAGTGCTTTTTATAAACAAAATACAAAGCCATAGGTTGTCATTGTTTATCAACTATTTCCACAGTTCTCTTTAGATATGTTCTAGTTTTCCATAATTTTAGGAATAAAACTATAAAACTATGGAATAAGAAAATATTGTATTCTCATTTGTCAATCACGTTGGGCTGCTATAACAAATTATGATAGACTAAGAAGCTTAAACATTGTTTCTCACAGTTTTGGAAAGTGGAACATCTGAAAAGAGAAATTTCTGGCACCACCAATTAGGCTGTAAAGGCCTAACTACTGACTTGCTAAGAGTCCCTTTTTCCTTTGATCCTCCTTAGCTGCTTGTGTTTCTTATAAATGCACAAATCCCATTATAAGAGGTACACTCTCATTACCTAATTAACTCCCCAAAACCCAAGGCTACCTCCATCACATAGAGGATAATATATTTTGTTTCCTAGTTTGTTGGTCCCAAATAGACTTCATTTTTATAACAGTTTTGAATTTATAGCAAAATTAAGAATGAAGTTACAGATACTGGCTATATGTACTCTGTCTCCATACTTGAGGACTCTTCCACTATCAGCATTCCCCAGAGAGATTCATTTCTTACAAGAGATGAATCAACATCAGGAATTTCATTCAGAAACCATTGTTTAAATTAGGCAACATGCATTCTATGGGTTTGAAAAAATGTGCAGTGACATGTACCCATCAATATAGTATTATACAGGGTATTTTCAGTTCTACAAATATCCTCTGTACTTCACCTACTCAGGTTTTACATGCCTCTAATCCTCAGCTAAAACTGTCTCTAGAATTTTTTAGTTACCAGAATGCCACATGGTGAAATCATACAGTATTTAGAGTTTTCAAATTGGATTTTACAATAAATTAAATGCATGTAAGGTTTTGCTACATCTTTTCATGACTTCATAGCTCACTTCTTTTCAAAGATGGATAATTTCCAAATGTACCACATTATATTTACCCATTAATGTCTTAAATGCGTATTGTCCTTCCAAGTTAAGGCAGTTATAATAAAGCTGCTCTAAGCTTTCATGTGTAGGATTTCACATTTACTTAAACTCTCAAGTCCTTCGAATATCTATAAAGGATCCTGAGTTCTGGGTCATGTGAGAAAAGTTCTGTTTAGTCCTGTGAAGGGATTAATATAGGGTCTTATAAATGAGTTTTAGAAACATCCACAGTATCTGATAAAATTGTCTTCCATCTGTATTTCTGCCTGCAGTTTCTCATTTTTACTTGTCGATTTAAAGTGCTATTCTTGGTTATAATGTCACTTTTTTGGGTGCTATTCAGCATTTTTATCTCTGGTTTTAGCCTATGGGTAGTACTCCTCAGAGGCAGGTGAAACAATGAAAGCTCTTGAGTTACATCAATATTTGACAGGGAAACCCTAGTTTTGCAAACTACTTTTGCCCAGAGATAAATAAACTGGATATATTGAATATTTATTTTGGCCTTCAGGGATTTTAAATAAAGTGAATTTATTGCAAATCTCGGGCAAAAAAGAACATTTGCAGTGTATACATAATACAAGAGAGTATATAAAATAAAGGAAACTGATATTTCTATATGTGGAAATACAGAATTTAAACATTTCACTGAAAAATTTCCATTGATATTATAAATACAAAAATAGATCAAACAGTGTGATGCTAATGGTGGATTGTATAATAACTGGAATCAAATTTCTTAATAAAAATGGCATAAATCTGAATTCATAAATATTCACATTTTCAACTAAAATATTCCTTGGGCAACTCTGTTATTAATTAAAAATTTATCTGCAGTTGATATAATCTCATATTTTAAAGTCATTTTAGTTAAAATTAATATTCCCATTATGTATAATAAATATATTTTCTGAACTTTTAAAAGCCACCACATAAGATAAATAGATTAACATTGTGTTGGATGATGATTATCAAGTGTTTATAACTGCATCTCCAAAGTTTACTAAAACTTTGCACATTAATACTAATTTTTCAGATATATAAACAGGGAACCAAAGTGTGTATATATATATATATACATGCATATTGCTTTACAAACAGGAGATATGAGTTTAAATTCTTCATAAATTGTGTAATCAATATTTAAGGGCACTTCTACCAAAATGTTCAACAGAACCTATATATTCACTTTGATCAAAATGGAATTGTTCTTATATATCTATAAAACACACTTGATTTTATTTCTGCAAAAAATGTGATCATCTCCATTTTAAGATCAAATTTATAATTAGACAAAACACATTATTCATCTGTACTTCTTGGTAATTACTTTTAAAAATTGTTTTATTTTAAAGAGAATAAAGAAAAACAAAACAAAACAAAACAAATCAGAACAGAACAATGCAAGCAACACAGAACTTCACAACAAGACAACAGGAAATCAATAGTGGCCACTGTAATGTCTTCTGCTTTTTTTTGAAATAGCTGTCCATACTTTCACACACAATACAATCAAACAAAACAAAATAGTATATAATGAATACAAAAAGAAAACATTATGAGACTTCAAAACAAGACAATAGAAAATCACCAATGGCTACCATAATATCTCTTCTTCTCTTCAGAACAGCTGTTCATGCCCTCATACACACTGAAATCAAATAATAGAAAATAGACGAAAACTGATCAGAACAAAAGAATGAAAACATAGGATTTCAAAACCAGATAACAGGAAATGAGCAATGGTTACTATAATGTCTCATTTTTTTTTTCAAAATAGCCATTCATACCATCACACATAATAAAATCAAACAAAACAAGACAATAAAACCAATTACACAAATGAATGAAAGTATTATAGGACTTCAAACAAGATAATAGGAAACCAACCATGATTACCGTAATACATCCTATTGTGTTCAAAATGGCTGTCCATATCATCAGACACAGTAAAGTCTAACAAAACAAGACAGAACAGAACCAAACCTAAAAAAATTGTGAAAAAAATTACAAGATAAGACCTTAAGAAATTGACATTGGTTACCTACTTCTCCTTCTAAGTGTTTCCTCCCCTAGCACTTTTATAATATCTATTGTGTTTTTTGATCCCAATAACTGCTTTTTTTCATGCCAGTGTTATCCATATGAATTCAAATTGTTTTTTCAATGAACATGACCTCCAGTTGCATCCATTTATCTACAAGAGCCTTGAGATTATCCTACTTTATAGCTGGGAAGCTTTCTATTGTGTGAAAATACCATACCTTTCTTATCTAGTCTGTGGTTGCTGGGCAAGTTACTCTTACTTTTTCTGGTCTCTGGAACAATTGTTTTCTCTCCTTTGATTTTCAGTCTATAAATATCCTTTTGAGCTAAATGGTTTCTTGTATACAGCATATTGATGGATTTTGTTTCTTCCATTCTTCCTGTGTTTCTTTTCATTGCTGAATTGAGGCCGTCTACATTAATGGTTACAACCAGCATGCATTGGTTTGTCTCTGCCATGCTATTCTCCACTATTGGTCCTCCACTTTTCCCCTTCATTTCCTTTGCTGCTGTTCCTGGAATCATGGTCATCTTTATCTCTCTCTAGAATATCTTTTAGTACTCTCTGTAGGATTGGTTTGATGGTCATGAATTCCTTCAGTTCTTCTTTATCATGGAAATATTTTATTTTCCCATCAATTTTGAAAGACAGAGTATATCAATATGGTTTGAAGTTGTTTTCTTTCAGAATTTGAAACATTTCACCCTAACCTCTTCTTGATTTAATGGTTTGTGTTGACAAATCCACCATGATTGTGACTGGTTTTCCTTTATAGGTGATCTGTTTCTTTTCTCTAACAGTTTTTTAATATTCTATTCTTGTGCTGAATTTTTTGGGATCTTGGTTATTATATGCCTGGGTGTAGATTTACTTTAGTTAGGGCTAGTTGGAGCTCTATATGCCTCACTTGTCTGTATAACAGACTCTTTTCCCATGTTTGAAAAGTTTTCTGTTATTACTTATGTAAATAGCCTTTTAATTTTGTTTGTGTTGACCCCTGCTTCTTCATTGATACCTATGACTCAAATTATTTCTCTTTGCATTGTCTTGAAGCCACTAAACTATTATTTCCTCGTTCCTCATTAATTTTAAAAGATCTTTCCTCTCATGATTGTTAGTTGCAATCCTGTCTTCAAGGTTTGAAAGTCTATTTTCAGTCTCTTTTGAGCAGTTTTGCTAGCTTTTGATAGACTTTTTAATTTCCTGAATATTTCTTTGAATTTGTTTCATGCATTGTTATTCCTTTATATATTGTTCATTCAAGGTTTTCATTATTTTCCTATGCTCCTTTTTAAAATCCACGTCTTCTTTAAATATTCGGAGCAAATCTTTCATTATGTTTTTCATTTCTTCTTTTACCTGAGACATTATTTTTTATTTGATTACCTTTACAGTCTCCTTAAGTTGTCTCTCTACATCAGTTGCTATTGTCTCAGAGGCTTCAGGTGTGTGAATTCCATTTTCTTCCATGAATGTATCTCCCAGACTTGTTCTGTGTGGGATGGAGGTCTGAGATTGCTTTTGCTCCTTCATCTTTTTTTAATAAATTTTATTTAAAGAGAAAAAAACCAAACAGAAAAAAGGATATACAGATACAGAATTCCAAAGGAAAAAAAGAAAAGAAAAAAACCAAAAACAAAACAAAACACTAAGTAATCACTACTTGATATGTTACATACTTTCATCTTGGAAAGAGTGATTCAAGTTACAAAATTAAAGCACACAAAATAGACATTCAAACAGTGAGACTGTGAACAGTTCTGCTCAACAATCTAGCAAAAACCATAATACAGTCACCAATCTTACACACTTAAACATACATGTAGTTATATCCATTAGAGTACTTTCTTTTCCTCTCTTTTTTACAGTAGTAATTATGCATTTTGGGTTTTCTTACTCCCAGACATTCTTCTAGGTTCCTACCAACAAGCTGGTTGTGGGGTCCCACATTACCTACCCCTCTGTGGTGTAGGGGAATGCAACAGGCACCTGTGTTCCTCTGACCCCAGGTTATAGGGATATAGTAGTGTGGGGCAGGCTTCTCCAGACCTGCGCAGCTACACTGGGTTTCCCTGATGGCTGGAGGTGTGTGGTGGTATGGCTGCTTCTCTCATCCTGCACATCTACACTGGGACTCCCGTGATTGTGACAGGCACATAGGGGTGTATCTGATTCTCCCAGTGGGTGATGGCAGCCTGAACGAAACAAGGGCCTCCAGTGGTGGCCCACAGGTAGGGTGCATGGGACTTACTTGGCTACGGGTCCCTGTTCCCACTGGTTGCCCAGAGGAGAAAAGCCTTCTGGTGGCAGTGTCTGGCAGGCAAGGGCAGATCTGTTGGCTCACTTTCCATACACTCTTGATCATTCCTTTTTATCCATTCAATAAGCTATTCAGTAATTCATCACTTTTCTTCATTAACAATTAGTATTATTTCACTTAAAATTAACAAACATTAAATATGGTTTTAATAAATCAATTCATCTGTCTTCCTTCACTGTATAAAGTTATAAAGCCAGATAATTCCAAAAGTCTATCATGTAAAATTCCTTCAGAGATAACTACTATAGTGACATCTGTCTATCATCCATCAATCAGTCTGTCACTACTATAGTGATGTCTATCAATCATCTATTCATCTATAATTTATTTATTTGTCTTTTTTGCAATTTAAAATTTTATATAAACAGAATAATGCAATATTTACTTTAGGACATGGCTTCTTAGACCAGAAACATTTGAAAAATGTTCATATATTGTGCCATGTTTTAATCTGTTTTGTTTTGTTTTGTTTTGTTTTGTTTTGTTTTAAAGTTACTCAAGTGCATCATTCTGGGAATACCAAGGTTTCCCTAGACATGATACTATGGAAAAAATTCTTGGTTGTTCCAGTGCTGGCTGTTATGAATAAGATGATTATTTTAACTTACATAAATACATGCAAATGTATCTAGAAGTCAACTATAGAAATTTATTTTATTTTATGAAGAGCAGACAATAGGCTTTAAAAGTGACAATTTTTAATTTATAGTATCAAAACGAGATTTTTTTATGTATTTCCTAATGCTCAATATTTAAGTGTCTTTATTTTTTCTAATTCTAAAGTGTGTACAGTAATATAATATTTTGGTTTGAATTTTAACTTTAGTAATAACTAACAATTTTATACTTTCTGATCATTTATCTATCTTATGTGCCTACTCAAGTTGTTGAGACTTTTTTATGTATTTATACAAGCATTTTCTCATTTTTTTCTCATAAAACATCTTTATACACTTTTGTTCCAGACACTTATCCAACATGTGATTTCTAGATAGATTATTGTCTTTTGTAGCATGGCTCAGTTTTACTAAATATATTTTGATAAACACATATTTTTAATATTTTTTTTTGGTCTTCCAAATGTATTGATGAATTTCTGAACTCATGACCTCTTGGGAAATTTCTAGATCTAAACCTTAGCAAAATATGTGTGCAAAATGAGGCAAACTTTACAAAGATGAATCATTTTAATAAAAAAATAAGAAATAAAATATTAGAAGACTTAAGAATACATGACTAGAAGGAAACAAGATGTTTGTTTATGTGCTTGCTTGTTTATTTTTATTATTCTGGGGATGAATTCAGAGCTTTGAAGTGAGTTATATGCACAGGCCTTTTCATTTTGAAATAGGTAATCTATGATACAATAGGTTGAGCTCAAACTTTTGATTCTTTTGCCTGAAGCTTGAAAGTTATAAATTTACAGGTGTGGGCCACTATGTCTAGCTACTTTTCTTTCATTTTTAAATAATATTTTTGCTTACATATAGCTATATGGCATTGTAGATATTTGTGTTTCTTTCTGAATGTAAAAGTATAATTTCCTTTCATTTTTTGCAACTTGAAGAGTAAACTGTTACAAATATAAGCTTCAGTGCATGTAATGTACTATTTCACTCTGGGTAATTTCAAGATTTTGTCCCTATCTTTAGATTTTTATCTACATGATTGTAATTGCCCTATGTAGGTTATATATTTGCTCATAGTATTTCTATATGAGTTCAGTGAATTTGCTGAAGATAATAAAGCTTAACTGTCTTGAAATACTTTCCACTATGTATTTAGACATTTATCCTGCTTGCATGTTGCTTTTTCATTTCTTGGCACTCTAATTACAAGTATGTCGATGGCTTGACAGTTTCCTACTTATTGAGTAGGATCTTTATTTTTTTTAATCTGTTTTCTCTCTAGGTTTAGTTGTTTATGAACATTTATTCTTTAGTTCCTAAACTCTATGATCTGACAACTTTAATCTGCTATTTAAGTACAAGTGTATTTTTATTTCAACTTTTTTACCTTATAAAAGTATATTTGGTCATTTCCAGTTTTCACATGTCTTCTAAGTTCTATTTTTCACACATTTTTAAATTCATATTTTACATTAAATATATACAAGGTAATGGTTGAAGTGGAGTGTCTGCTTTATTGGATTTGTGATCTGCCTAGAAAATTGGACAAGCACACTGAGAGGCCTGGGTGGTTGTGGAGGTGAACACTGGGGATCTGTATGTGGTCTCTTGCCCTTTCCTCTCCTCCACTGTTCCCCTGAGCTTTTTCCTGGGCACCTATTGCTTCACCATGCCCTTCTACATGAAATTCCTGCCATGCAGCTTTCTGACTGTAGCCTGGAATACTTCAAAAGCATGTGCCAAATTAAAGCTCTCTTTGAACCCTTGACAATATGAATGAGGCCGTGGGCTTAATCCCCAGCTTAGAGAAAAACACCAAAGTAAGAAATAAAAAAGTACATAAAAGAGACTCTAAAAAACTTAATGACTACTCCCATCACAGGTAGAATCCGCTGCCTATGAAGCAAGGAGCAGAATTTCACCAGATGAAAAAAATACCAGTAACTTGATCTTATACTTTCTGAATTGTAAATCTGTGAGATATTACTATTTTTAATTTTAAAAAATAAAAAGCAAGAAAACAAAGTTACAAAACATGTTAGTAGGAGAGTTACAATAATTAATACATTGCATATTGTTGTCTTTGTAGTAGCTATTCAGAGTAAAGATTTAGGAATGTTATTTTGTTAAACAATATTAACACAAATCTTTCTTTTCAATGTACTAAAAGAAACTAGGTATATAATTATCTTAACTATTTTGTGCATAGTTATATATTTTTCTCTTTCTCTTTTTTCTTTTCCCCTTTGCCTCATTGCTGCTTATCTTTTTTTTTAACAGAATCTTCCCAATTCACAATATCCATTGTATATTTTGAATCTTAACTACTTGTTTAGTTTCTACTAGTAAGGCAATAAAATGTGTGCACACATATAGGTCTGATTTATTTCACTTATGAGTATGGTCTCAAATTGCATCCATTTACCTATAAAAGTCTCCAAAATGCCCATCAACTGAGGAATTGATATATATATATTGATGGGCATTTTGGTTGTTTCCAAGATTTAACTATTACAAATTGTGCTACTGCAAACATGGATATACATATTTTGCTGAGGTATGATGTTTTTAAATCTTCTGGGAAGATACTGAGGAGGGGAAGAGCTGGGTCATATGGGACCTCTAATCCTAGCTTTTTGAGGAATCTCTACAGTGTTTGCATTAGTCCACACCCCCACTAACAGTGGAGAAGGGTTTCCTTTCCCCACAGGCCCTCCAGTATTTGTTATTGATTGATTTTTTTGTTGATAGCCATTCTTTTTGGAATGAGATGGAATCTCAGTGTTGTTTTAATTTGCATCTCTCAAATGACAATTCCTGTTGAATATTTTTGCATGTATTTATTTGCCATTTGCATTATTTTTCATCTGAGAAATGTGTATTCATTTCAGATGCCCATTTTTGGATTTGGTCTTTGAATTTGGGGGATCTGATTTTTTTCATTTATTTATATATTATAGATATAAGTACTGTGTTTGAAGCACTGTAGTCTTTTTCCCTCTGTGGTTGTCTGTTCACTCTGTTGATTTATTTTGTTGTGCAAAAGCTTTGTAGTAAGATCCCATTTGATGATTCTTTGTAATAAGATCCCATTTGTTGATTCTTTGTAATATTTCCCTTGCAGTCGGTGTTTTATTCGTGAAACTTCTGTCTACATCTATGTCTTTGAAACTTCTACCTATTTTCTCTTCAGGTAAATTTAATGTTTCTGTTTTAGTAGATCATTTTGACTTTAGTTTAGTACATGATAATAGACATATGTCTACTCATTCTAAGATGCTACTGAAGGAATTTGATTGCCATCATTCTGACCCAAGATCCCTCTAAAGCAACTTCACAAGACAGCAGTATTTAGCTACTCATAACATTATGAGTCTGACTACCCCAGTGACTCATAACATTATCGAGTCCTGCTATTGATATCAACTCATATAATTATCCACTCCTGCTTCTGACAACAACCTGTTCCCTGTACATTCCCAAGCCTTGATCTTGGGCAAGTTTACTTGGCAGATAGATAGATATGACTCCTGTTGACTGAACCCCTGCCCTCCTCATAAATCATTAAAAGATTGCTTATCCTATAGGCGATTTTCTGTTCTAGTCTGTAGAGCTTGAGTAGTACCTCTCAGGTCTGTTCTAAAATCAAACGGTCCTATTGAGCTTGTATCTCTGTTTCTTTTGTTCCTTTTTTCCTAACAACCAGTTCATGACATTTTATTATAGAAGCCTAAGTGGATTAGGATATTTTCTTAGGACACAAATGATGTCAAAATCATTTAGTCATTAACATTGTCAGTTTTATTGTTTGACCCCTAAGTAGACGTAGATCTTGTCAAAACTATTTAAGTTCTCTCAACTAAAGAAAAAAGTCTCAATAAATGTCAAGGAAATAATATTTCCCTAGTTATTATAAGTTTAGTTTTAGTTAGACCAAGAGGAGAAAATTGATTTTAAATATACAGTGTCTCTCTTTCTTTCTAATACCACCACTAATAATTTTTCTCCCATTTTTCCTTCCTTCTGCATTAGTTCTGACACATATCACTTTTAAAAGTCTTTTATTAAATGAGTTTTTTTCCATAACTAGTAAAAAATAAATACTTAAGGATCTCAACCCACTTAAGAAGAAGCCCTCATCTTCTAATCACATTCTGCAATTGTCCCTGTCATTTATAAATCCAAATATAGACCACGCTGACAGGAGGAAAATTTCACATCACTGCCTGGTTTTCAGTGTTCCACTGAGCTTTAGTCTACAGGTGGAGGAACAAAGTAAAGCAAAAGAATATTCAGAGAGTGTTCCCGCTGAGTTCAGTAGGGTGTGGCAAAAGCTTGGCAGCTATGATCCTCCCTAGGAAATATGTGCATATGTCTGCAGTGCCTTTTCTGCTGCTATCTGCCAGCTGAGTAAAAGAGTAGCTAAAGCTACAATATTCAACTGGTTGGCAATGTAGGGATTAAATAAACCAGCCAAATCTTCTCAGGAGACATGGCTGACATCTGCTGTGGTTTGGAAAATTTAAGAGAGCATCTATGAGGCAGATACATTGAGGAGTTTCAAACTTCAAAAAAGTTTGCATCACTCTCCCACTCTTTTCTTTTTTCTTTTCTTTTCTTTTCTTTTCTTTTCTTTTCTTTTCTTTTCTTTTCTTTTCTTTTCTTTTCTTTCTTTCTTTCTTTCTTTCTTTCTTTCTTTCTTTCTTTCTCTCTCTCTTTCTTTCTTTGAGACAAGGTATCATTATGCAGTGCAAGCTGGCTGGCTTCGAAATCACAAAGATCCTCTGTCCTCAGCTTTCTGAGTGCTGGGATTATAGGCATATGCCACCAAGCCCAGCAAAGGGTCTTTAGGGCTAATAAGTTGTTCACTCCTACAAATTTGTAACTTTTATGGTATTTTTGTTTTCAAAATCAACTTTAAGAATTCAGCAGACCTTTGTTTCATTCAAGTTGATTTCCTTTTAATCAGATTATATTTCAAATGTTTCCCTTTTAGGCTCATTTTTGTACTTGAAATGCACTTATATTTACATATAACATAAAAGATATGGGGAGATTTACCAAAACTTCTATTTTTTTAATGATTTTCTACCACTTATAGTTTTAGATTATAAGAGAGCCAATACATTATATTTTCTTACCTACTATTAGGTGGTAAGTGAATGAGGGAAGTGAAATTCTCTTGGCTCATATATTTACTTTGATTTTGAATAATATAATTTGGATTATACTACACAACACAACTCTTAGACAAAGAAACTTTTGTGGACACTTTTTATCAATTTATGATTAAATTAAGTACTTATGGCTTGAAGATGCCAGTTATTAAATGATAATCTTAATTCAATGAAACATCAATGGCATACAAATAAACACCTCCTTATATATTCAAGTTTAATTGAAAATATTTATTTTATAAAATTTTCTTTCTAAATTCCTATTTAAAGGGCTAGCAATTCAGAGTCTATTTTACACATACGTCTATGGTAGTAAAAAAAGTCATTAGTTGAGTTGAAATACAGTCAAATATTATTTCAATAATTTCTCACAAGTTCCAGTAAATGATGATTCATAGACAAGTCACATTTAGGCAAAAAAGTAAAGAGAAAAATGTCTATAATTGTATTTGCCAAAAACTGAGCAAAAAAGGTGAGCAACTTAAATTGCATTGCTTTAATTAAATTAAAGTAAGATAATATGCTAATAAGGTGAAATTTTGGTGCCTTAAAAACTTTAATGGAAGGTCAAACACTTCTTTTTTTTAATAATTTTTTTTATTTTATTTTAAAAGGGAGTAAAATTAAACATCACAAAACAGAACAGAACGGGACATAAGAAAGCATAAATGTCAAATCTAGACAACCAGAGATCTTCACTATCTGTCATATTGTCTCTTGTTTTCTTCCAAATGGTTGTCCCTATCTTTGCATATGGAGAGCTCATACTAAATAACATAGGCAATCTTTTCACAAGATGTGTAGTTCACTGGCTCCCACTTGCTAGGCAGGGAGGGGGGGGACATGGGATGGGGGACAGGATGACATGAGATGTCTGATTCTCAGCCCACATGCAGGCAGGATCACAGTCGCCCCCACAGAGACGGGAAGAGTTCCTTGTTCTCCCGGCACCCCGAGTCAACCACAATGTTCAGGTCCCGATGGGCCAAGGTCTCTCTCCTTTGGGCTGCCGAAAGTCAGCCACACTCTCAGCCACCCCCCAGAGAGGCAAGGAGCTCCTTGTTCTCCCAGCACCCTGAGTCAACCGCACAGTGCAGGTCCCAATGCACCAGGGGGTCTCTCCTTCGGGCTGCCAAAAGTCTGCCACACTCTCAGCCGCCCCCCAGAGAGGGGAGGAGCTCCTTGTTCTCCCGGCACCCCGAGTCAACCGCACGGTGCAGGTCCCGAGGCACCAGGGTCTCTCCCCTGCAGGCCCCCTAAAGTCCGCCATACTCGCCTGCTATTTATTTCTGATGAATTGACCATTCTATTTCCAAAGTTCTGAAATGGCCAATAGACCACAGAAAGAATTCTCTTTAGGCTCCTGTTTGAAACCAGCAGCTACAGTGATCTGCTGGCCTTGCTTCAGGGCCAGGGTCAAACACTTCTAACTCCACTTGAAAATTCATGCTAAGAGTCAAGACTGATTTAGGCATTGGTGTTTACCTTACATTAACCTTCAAATCCTTTTATTGCAAAAACATTTTTTGGTGTCTCCAGAATGTTCATATTTACTCACAGGTAGAACTATTTTACCTGCAGACATGCTCCTTTACATATAAATTGACTCTTCATTCCTGTATTAGCTCCTCTCTAAAAATTGAAGTATATGTTGTGTAGACATGTGTCTTAAAATCAGAATCATAAGTTATCTTCTTCATGAAAAGTCTCTTGGTTTTTATGCCAGTACTTACCATCTGCTTTGTATACATTGTAAACATTAAAATAAATATGTATTGAATTCATAATATTGTGAACACTGACCAATTTCTGTTGAGGTTATGTAAATATGTGAAGTAAGTCAAATCACCTTGCATATAAATAAATATATAAATATCTGGGGTTATAAACTGGTGATATAATTTCATATGGTTTAATTTCTTCTTACTTTTATAGTTTGAAGGTTGAGGAATATAGCTCAGCAATACAGCACTTGCCTGGCAAGTGTGAGGTACTGAGTTCAATTCCTGGTACTGAAAACAAAACAAAACAAAAAAAAGAAAAAAACAGAAACTGGGACAGACTTTGAATTTAAATATTTAGTTATTTTAATATCTTAAAAATATACTGTTATAGATTTAGGGTCAGGATTGTGTTCTGACAGGAAATTGATAAAATTACTAGATAAGACTCACTTTATCTCTGAGTGTAGTTTCAGGAAGATGTCAATCCCAATCTGTCTCCCAAAAGAACACATTTTAATGGATGATGGTTAAAATTAAACTCTCAAAGTCTAACAATGACCTTTGAACCATGTTTAAACCACAAGACTTACAAATAATTTGGAGCATTCTTTGAGGTCATAAAAATATGTCATGTTCTATTTCTATTTCCTCTTTAAATTTCCTAGGTCTGTAAATAAGGGCAGGTCTAAAAAAAAGTATGTTTGTCAATTAGCATTAAAATCTTTAGTCATCTATCTCTTCAAATTCTGTAGTAGTTACCATACTTCTCTATAGAAACAGAAAAACAATAAATGCCTCAGTATTTTTCATTATTAGTGGAATAATTAATTGATATTTTAAAAATACTATCGACTATGCAACATGGCTGCCTGCATTAGCTCAATCCATAGTACAGAATACTATGTATAATTTGTGACTGTATTATGGTGAAAAAATTTCAGTGCTTGATCAAACAATCATGGTGAGAGAGTTGAAAAGTTACGTATATTACTACTTTTTAATGTAAGTATAGATGATGAAATTGGATTCACAATTATCCTGAGCATGTGGAAATTAGCATTGTGTATGCTAAGTTCCCCAGGTTTGAGTTGCTGCTCCTGATTACAAATAAATATTCCTCCATAGGTTGAATTTTTTCAAGGTTCCTTAATGGTGATTCTGTAATGCCCTCTGCTAACAATACCTGTCATGTTATCACATTATCTTGTAAGTGTTATTTTTTATATTTATCACCTTCACTGAAGTTTTTGAATACAAAAAGATATTGTTATATTTGTGTCTGTCCATAATCTATATCTCATAAAATTGCTGTAAAACTACATGTGGTAAGTCAGTGGTCGCCGTCTTTTTGTCACCATGGACTAGTTTCATAGAAGACAGTATTTTCCCTGAGCAGCATGTGGGAAAGATGACTTCAGAGTTATTCAAGAGCATCACATTTACTGTGCTCTTTAAGTCTATTGTTCTTATATTTTAATGTATAATAAAATAAATATAGAACACACCAGAATGCACAATCAGGGGGCCTTGGAGTATGTTTTCCTACAGACATATAGCCCTGCCTGCAGGTGATGTGCTTTGTATGTCCAGACTTCTCTGTGATTTCATTTTGATTAATGATGCTATAGAAAGCAGCATTTCACAAAGATACAATGTTGGAAATGGAAGCTGGCTTTTTACCCTTTTTGTAGCAATCTTGAGATATTTAACTTTTACTTTAAGCCAGAAAATATGGAGATTTGAAATTGCCTCAAATATAACTACTATCACTTGTGATCCCAAGCAATCTATCCTCTTCTACCATGGACAAAGTCAATGTACCTGACCTCATCACAAATGGATGGAGAGTCCATTTCTCCTGAATTTAGAAGACTCTTCCTCTTGAAAGTAACGCTTAAATTCTTATGAAAGCTGAGGTGGATGGTCATGCACCAGATGGGACAAGGGTTCATTATTTTTCAAAATCTCTGCTAATGTTTAAAGCATGTTGATAATCTCAGTGTTCACTTTTACTCTCTTTATTCTGGCTTGGTTTTGGACACAGCCACTTTATCTGTCTATCAATTTAAACAAAGTTGTTGATGTTCTCTGAATGACAAAGTTCAGTGAGCAGCTTGAATGTGTCACACAAATAAGCAAGTTTTGTAACACATTCTGTGTCACTGAAAGTTGTGATCAGCAGACTTTTTTCTAAATAAAGTCTCAGGAGTACCTCTCATAACTCAGAAGTGATGGTCAAAATCTGTCTTTAGAAAACAATCAGATTTTTGTGCGTAAGTAATGTTGTGTGGCTCTCTCCATCTCTTGAACTGCATGCATAAATGAAAGTAAATGTATAAACTTTTAAGTGGTTGATAATTTTATTCACATCCTACAAGATCTTAACTTCTGACACTTTCACTCTAGCCAGCATTTCCCTGTATATGCCACAGTGCACACACTAGTATTTAGAAGAAACTTCTTTGACCCAAAGTAGTGAAACCAGAAAACCATCCAGTCTAGGTTGTTGCTCCATTCATGCATGTACTGCCACAAGATGATCAATTTTGTTTTCCTAATATGTAACTGTTTGAAGGCTTGAGTAGCTCTGGGTTTATAGTATTATTTGGCAACAAAAGTGAACACAAACATTCCAATATACATTTTTCAGAAATACATTTTTCTCAGGAAAATGTATTTAAATAAAAATCATTGCATTGTTGTGAACATGAGTTGATTTGTGAACCTAGATTGTGCAGCATGGCTATTCTTTAGACCTCTCTAACAAGCGTGGCTCAGTATTTTATAAACTAACCTATTTATAGGGCTAGCTAAATGAGGACTATGTGCCACCTTTTGCAAGATTAAACAAATGTTTTAGCAGCAGGAAGGATCAACTCTTCACCAACACTAAATGCCTTATTTATTTAACAATGGCAGTAGCCACTAAGAATAATATTCCCAATGCAGACAAATTTGATGAAATCATGGTCTTTAGTAATTGTTTCTGTTCTTTGAGTTCAAGGATTTTTTCCCTTTGAAAACATCCAAATACTTGTCTTTTAATTCATGTTGCTTGATCCCCAAATGGTGAAGCAGTTTTGAAGATTTTATGGGTTCTTTGTATAACTGATCACCACATATTGTACAAAGTAGACTTGGGCAATGTGAGTTAGCCTTTGCAGTAAATATGTAACTCAAATAGGAGTCTTTCTATTTTCATTTAACGTAGCTTTCTTTTTATTATCAGATTTAGAGTCTTCTTCTTTCTCATCATTAGTTGCTTTTATCTTTTCAAAGAAGCTCCTAGTGATATTTATGTTTTATTTATTTTGGGTAATGTTGACTTGTGCATTTACCAAAACTTCAGTTGAGAAAAAATGCACAATGTGAAAAAGAGACAAATGTAAATTATAAACAAAATAATGCACAAGTTGCAAAGGACTAAAAGAAATGTTGGATTCTGACTTAATGCCTGCTACCACATGCAGCTATAGAATCGAAGTGCCTCAGCTAGCTTTCCACAATAAAGCCTGCTGCCAGAGGAAGCTTAATTCTCACTTGCCACTCACTGATAGGTTTCTGACAGTAATGTACGAGGAACTGATTTATTATGGTCTCTGAGCAGTCTAACTTCTTTGCCTATGTTAATCACTATTTCCAGCAACCCTCACTACTAGCATCACCCAGTCAGCTCCACTTGAGGTTATCAGGCCTTAAATTCTCCTAAGGAGTTTGAAACGTAGGTCTCTTGCATCCCCAGTTCACAGTAGTGATCACAATCTTATGATACTAGAACGCTGCCACCATTTGACAAGTGGCAGAGCTCAGACTGTAATGCTAGTGACAGGGAACAGCTGTAAATGTGGATGAAGTTTCACTTCTCACTGCTCACCTCCTGCTCACCTCTTGCTATCAGATCACAAACCAGTAGCAGTCTGTGGTCATGTGCTAAGTGATTGAATTTTTAAATATTTCAATACATGAATATATCTGTAGTTGCATAGGTGGAGATAAAGAAAATCTGTGAAAAGTAGGTGTTGATACTCCTGGGATGTGTAATTTCTTATTTAATTTTATACCAAAAGAGGAAAGTTATATTTTACTTCTTTAAGGTATGTCTACAGATCACTTCACTAGTGTACAATGTACTTTCTGTACTCTAGCTTTCAATTCATTTTGATATTATGAAAACTAAAATTTTAATAACTAAGCCCAGGATACCATAAAAGGCTAATTTCATGTCAGAGCTGCATCAGGAATGTCCTTAAAAATTTTGAGGTCAATTTCAGTAGTCACAATTGTTGATACGGCTAATGTGCTCGGTGGTTTACTAGCACAAATAGAGTAGTGCTAGGTAATCTACCAGAGTATGAACCTACATGTTGTTTATTCAGAAAACAAGAGTAATTCTATTTCATCCATCAATTAATTCATTATTCCATACCAGCCACCATGTAGATAGTAATAAAGTGACCATAATCACTTTATGTGACCATAGTCACTTTATTATTATCTCTTCTTTCATCTCAAGAAGTATAATGTTTTATTGCAAATATAATCATCAAATAAATGAAATTATGGGCACTAATGGTATTTTTGAATGAAAGAAGTGAATATATTTCTGAGTCAAGTAAGAGAAGTCAACTCAAGACTGGAAAGTTAGGAAGTTTCTTTGGGGAAGGAAATGCTTATATTGGTAACAGAAAATTTAAAAAGACCCAAATATGAAATAAGGTGAGAATTTACAATTTCAGGAAAAGAGAAACAATTGTGCAAATTCTGAGTGACCTCATCATACTGGGTAGTAGTGTAAAAAATGATGTAATGCTGAAGAAGTAAGGGAAAATGGAGATAGACACAATAGGGAGAGAGAAGAATCAGAGTAAGATAAGAGTAAAACTTGTCTTCGAATATAATAATAAGAGCAGCATTAGTGATGAGGACAGGAAAGCCAAGTATGAAGACAATGTTTTCTGAGTTTTCCTTTATAAACTAAAGTTGAATGTTTTGAAGAGTAAAAGAGATTTGAGGGGAAAAATAGATTTTAAATTTTAACAATATTCAATCATAATTATTGGTCAATAGAAAAAAATGAAGGAGATATAAGTTTAATATAACCAAACTCTTGAGAAGGTTGAGACAAAGCAGATATAGGACAGCATTTACAGACAAACCTTGATACAGGACAGTATGAAGTGTTAGAGGACTTCTGTGATTAACACAGTGCGAGTATTTCTAGAGATCAACACAGCAGAAGGTGAATGCAGAAACAAGAGATTGTGGAGATTTTTATTTTCATAA
This sequence comes from Dolichotis patagonum, assembly GCA_004027295.1. NCBI lineage: Eukaryota > Metazoa > Chordata > Mammalia > Rodentia > Caviidae > Dolichotis > Dolichotis patagonum. Next base: position 32,008 of record PVJX010001821.1, on the reverse strand, counting down.
GCAAGAGGGTTCTAATTGATACTTTTTATTTTTTAGAAAAATTATATAAGGTATCTATTAAAGGATAGTTTATAACAAGATGTGAAATAAGTTAATTCTTTGAGCCTCAAATAATTTATTTACTTATTGCAATAATACCAATTTCACATTTTGAGAAATAAAAATATGAGACTACCTAAATTCATGCTTAGTAAATCCTTTTTTATTTTATTTTATGCCACCTTAGCTGTTAGATGCTATGACTATTTCCATGTAGTTGTTTTTAAACTATGGTGCATTTATATCATTATACCAGTTGGTCTTTGTTAATCAACCTACTATAGAGTAGGTTAAATTAATTATTTCACTGAGCTTCTGTAATCCTCAGAACCAGAAGATCATTGGATTTTGTGGCCATGATCTTAATTATTTTACTACTTCCTTGGGCAACTCGAGCAATACCATCCACCTACACCAATTTACATTGGTAAATTATAAAATCTATCAAGGCAGACTTGATATCACCAGATTACATAAAAACATTGCATTTTATGTTTAAAGAAGAATAAATGCATAAAATATTGATATTTTCCAAAATTCTTTAGGTAGTGAAAAGAAGCATCTCTGAAATGTAGGCCTTCTTATCCTAGAGTATTAGGTTTTCATTTTCACTGTAATATTTTACCTTTTAATTTTCAATTATGTGTTTAGTAGTAGATAAGATAATATGTTTCAATATATCTTTCTTTTGAAACTATTCTCATTCAATTAGTCTCTCTGAAATATTACCATAATTTGTTAGTTTCTTGTTCATTTTATCTCAACAAATATGTCAATACATAAATCAATATTTGTGAGTGACAATGAAAAAGAAATAATTGTCTCACTATGCCTTATCTTATTTTAACAGTAAAAGTTAAAATTAGTGAACACTGCTTTCAATTATATTTTATAATTTGAATGCTTTATTTTAAAATTGTGATGGGTTAGCTGTGATATTTTGTATCTTCTTGCACATAAAATCATTTTTCTTACCACAATCAAATAAGAACTGAATATGCCACCTATTCATGTAATCAGAGTTCAATCTCTAAGTTACCATAATAAACTTAAAAAAATCTTGTAATCATACAGAAAATCAAGAGACAATTTTAGGTCAAAAGTTCAAATGCATTTAGGTATCATACCACATAAAGGCTAATACTTAAAACAAGATATGAATAAAAGTATTTGAATTCCATTTTTTGAATTGACAGAATAAGTGCTTTCCACAGTAATTTACATTAAATTTTATGGTAAATTTTAAATATCTTTGAAATTAAAACAATTCTAAAATGTTAAATAAATTTATACTATATGCTATAGACTACAGAGCTGAATGATGAATAAGTAGTTTTACTTGCAGTTATAAAAAAAAATCACTCTCTGACCTAGTTTTCAAAATTCTCTGCAAATGATTTCTATACAAAGAGCAGATTTTGGCTCATCAATCAATTTTAATAATAATGAGAGTGACATCAATAGAAAATATATATTTATTTTTACAGATTAGTTGTCTCCTTGATTTCATTACTTACAACATTTTATTTTTTCCAAATTTTAGCACAAATATACAGAAACATTTATGTGTTATACATGCATAAAAGAAATCTGTGTGAGTGAAGTTCCTTCCTTACACTTTGCCCATATTTTATTTTTGTTAATTTTTTTGATACTTCTACTTAAGAAACATGCACATTTTTGTGACAAGGAAAATGAAATACATGAACAATATTTTCAACAGGGGAAATACTATGGAATTTAAGGAATTTTTCAATTGATAATTAATGTACCTGATTCCATCTCTTCAACTCTGATAAATGAAATTCCAGTGCAATTGCAATGAGACATACTGACTTTTCATAAAATATGAATAAAATATGTAAGAATATAGTTTACTCTGCTTGGATTTGTATCATCAGTATTTTTAGCAGGAGTGCTAGATATAAGAGAGGGAGTATTAAGTGTCAGGAAGTACAGAGCTGCAGGGCTGTTCTCCCACTAATATGCTGTGTGATCATAATTACACTAGAACCACAGCAGTTTCTGAATGATCAAATGAAGATATCAACAAATCTACAAACAGAAACCAGGTCCAGATTAAAATAAGGAGTTTACACTGTATTTACTAACATATAGTGTAACTATAACTCTACTTTTCTTACATTCATATAAAAACATTGGTGATTTAGAACAATGTAAAGAGATTGTATAAAATAAATAATTTTCTTTTAAAATTGAGTATATTAGAGTCAATACCTTTTCTACCTACAAAATTTTCATTTGCATTGCTTTTTAATATGACTGTTTATACTATAGTCCCTGCTTTCTGTCAAACAGAAAACAATACTTCAGAAGGGGCAATGATCTTATCTAAAAGAGCTGAGAAAGTGCCAAAAGTGTTATTCACACCTGAGATTCAGTTTCCCTGTCTCTGTCTCATGTTTCTACTGCAAATGAACGACTCTGTGGCTTCTATGAATCTATTGAGGATGTGATTTTTCAGAGAACTGTGTATTCTGGAAAACAGCATGGAAAAAGCCTTTAACAAGCAGAAAATTTTCAAATCCATACTCTAACAGCTGATTTAAAGAAAATACCACTTTCATACTCTCAGATCACAGAATTTTCTAGTCTGTCAGTATGTATAATAGTGTTCCACAGCAGTCCGGAGCTAAAAGCTTAATTGTTTGGATAAAAATCACAAAGTCATCTTGATCAGGTTCTGGTTGACAGGTAGGTATCCTACACTCAAGCAAATAATTAATTTTTTCTGATTCCCAATTGTCTTGTGTCACTTTTAGCTTTGACTAAAGAAATCGAAGACCTCAGAAAATGGAAAGACATCCCCTGTTCATGGATAGGAAGAACAAACATTGTGAAAATGGCCATTCTCCCAAAATTACTATACAGATTCAATGCCATCCCAATCAAAATACCACTAACATACCTCATAGATCTAGAGAAATAACTCCTAAAATTCATCTGGAACCAGGAGAGACCTAGAATAGCAAAGGCAAATCTAAGCAGCAAAGGGAAGGCAGGAGGCATCACAATCCATGATTTGAAATTATACTACAAAGCTAGTGTAATAAAATTAACATGGTACTGGAATAAACAGACCTGAAGATCAATGGAATAGATTGGAAGATACAACCACAACCACAAACTCGCTCAATCACTTTATCTTTGATAAAGGGGCCAAACATGTTCGCTGAAGAATGACAGTCTCTTCAACAAATGGTGCTGGAAAAACTGGCTATCCATATGCAGAAGACTAAAACTAGATCCATGCCTATCACCATGTACTAAACTAAAATCTAAATGGATCAAAGATCTAAATATTAAAACAGAAACACTAAATCTGTTGGAAGACAAAGTAGGTAAAAACCTCGAAGATATAGGGGTAGGTAGAGAATTCATGAACAAGAATCAAACTGCATGGGAAATACTTTCCAGAATCAACAACTGGGACCATATCTTAATAAAGAGTTTATGCATATCAAAAGAGATTTCCAGCAGAGTGAAAAGAAAATCCACAAATTGGTAAAAAATCTTAGTGGATTGTCCCTCAGATAAAGCACTTCTGTCTAGAACTTATAAAGAATTAAAAAAAATCAGACCCATGAAATTCAAAGACCCAGTCCAAAAATTGGCATCTGAAATGAATACACAGTTCTCCGATGAAGAACTATGAATGGCAAATAAATATGTGAAAAAATGTTCATCATCATTAGTCATTAGAGAAATGCAAATTAAAACCACACTGAGAGTCCATTTCACCCCAGAAAGAATGGCCAGGATAGAAAAAACTACCAACATCACGTGCTGGAAAGCCTGTGGGGAAAAAGGAACTCTTCTGTACTGTTGGTGGGAGTGTAGATTAGTGCAACCACTGTGGAGGTCAGTCTGGAGATTCCTCAAAAAGCTGGGTTTGGAGATTCCATTTGACCCAGCTATTCTGCTTCTAGGCATATTCCCAGAAGATCTGAAAACATCATACCACAGTGATAGATGTGCACCCATGTTTATAACAGCACAATTTGTAATAGCCAGATCTTGGAAACAACCTAAGTGCCCATCAACTGAGGAATGGATAAAAAAGTTGTGGCATTTTTATACAGTGGAGTACTACTCAGGTATAAAGAATGATCACACTGAGATATTTATAAATAAATGGTCACGACTTGAGGCCATACTCATAAGCGAAATAAACCAGACTCACATGGGTAAATACCATATAGTATCCCTAGTATGAGAGTTGATAAGAGTATATAAGATTTTATGGTAATCATGAGTCCCCGTCTCATAGCTTTGAAGCCTTTCAATGTTTTCATTCATCAGTTGGAATGGTTTTATTCTGTTTTGTTTGACTATATCATGTCTGATGGTATGAACAACTGTTTTGAAGAAAACAAAACATTATGACAGCTATTACTGATTTAACATCATCCTTCTTAGAAGTCCTACCATGCTTCTATTCTTCTACTACCATTGGTTCTATCTATCACATTGTGTCTTATTGGAATTTGAATATGTGTGATAGCATAAACAAAATTTTTTATCGAAAATGAGACATTATAGTACCCATTGATCATTCTCTGTTATTTGATTCAGAATACTCTTAATTCTTTCACTCTTTGAATGGTTTTATAATATTTTGTTATGTTTGATATTATTGTATTTGAAACTATCCTCAACTATAGCAGATAAAGAGATATTGTGATAGCTACTGTTGATGTCTTGTTGTCTTAATGTAAAGTACACTGTTACTTATGTTGTCCTGTTCTGATCTGCTCTGTTCTGCCTTCTTTTGTTTTATTCTCTTTAAAATAAAAAAGATTACTTTATTTCCAACTTTTATATCTCCTTTCTCAAGAAAATTTACTGAGTTATAATAACAGATGTTAATAAATCACAGTTAAACAATAATTTAAATAAAAAATGAACAATCATATTAAAAGATACTTGGAATCCAGAGTAAAACAACGTTTGTAGCAATGAGAAATTGAGGTCACCCTAACAGTTTCCATTCTGCGTCATCTTAGAGACATCATAAAACATTGCTATCCTACAGTTCACTCTGATTAAATCACATACATGAGATGAAGTCCATATTTATGAACCTTAGTGGAATGTTCACCCTGTTTCAAATTTTATGTGTACTTTATTAATTTTATGTATACTTTATTAATTTATAATGCTTACAATACTACTAAGCTTAGACATTATTTTTTTCACTAAGAATATTTTGGGAGCAATAGTCAGATCTTTTTCTATATTGTCCTACTAAAAACTTTCTACAATTATCAAAACTGTAAATGAAGTATCTCCCTGTTTTAATTTACTACTGATTGTCTTAACATTAGCAAAAGTAGCACAAGTGGAAAGGGAAGATCATTATCCATCCATCTACATGAATTTGGACAACACTCTAGAGCCAATCTTCCTTCCATTGTTCTAAGAGAGCCAAAGGGAGAAAAAGAAAGAAAACCACCAAAAAAAAAATCCCAAAAGGAAAAACAAAACAAAACAAAACAAAAAACTTACAAAATTTCTATAGCTCCTGTTCAGAGCACTTGCATGTTAGATATCGTGGCCTGAGCACCAGTAACATTTTCCCCACTGGATTCCATTAAGGTTCATAAATATGGACTTCGTCTCATGTATGTGATTTAATCAGAGTGAACTGTAGTATAGCAATGTTTTATGATGTCTCTAAGATGACGCAGAACCTTGCCAATTACTCCTGTCAATCTTACCCAGAGGCCCAGAAGGAGATACTCAGAGTGGGGTATGCATCTTTTAAAGTCCAAACACCTATATATCCGATTGCTTCTTATTTGTCATCCTGACACCACTTTTCTGTTTTTGTTTTTTTCTCTCTGTTGACATGGATCTGTCCTGATCCCATCTTCCTGTTATCTTCAACAAAAGGAACTGTTTTTTCTTCTATCATTGGTATACACTGGCATTTTTGCTTGATGTGCACAAGAACTGGAATCCATTGTGCAGTATCATTTATTGGTGAGTGCGACAGAAGACAACAGTCAAGAGATAGGAACCAGCCAGCACCCAGAAGAAAACCAGCCAGAAAGGAAGGTAATGTCCTTTTATGGGAGATTTTCTTCTCTCTTTTTTTCTAGCTTCTTTGTATTGTAGGTTTTTTTTTTTTTTTTTGGTACCGGGGATCGAACTCACGACCTCATGCTTGCCAGGCAGGTGCTTAAGCCACTGAGCTAAATCCCCGGCCCTTTTTTCTAGCTTCTTACAATTGACTAAGAATTCTATTTATGGGCAAGGGACAGGTAGCTGACTACCATTTGGAATGATAGTCACATTAGTGAAGACTAGGGTAGGAAGTGACCAGCCTGTGGAGCAAAAGACTTTGGCCTTTGAAGGAACCGGAATGGCTCCCACATATGGGGTAACATAGTGATTTTGCAACCTGCACTTTTGCTGCTGGTCCTGCACCATGGAGGTTATCTTTCAGTGACTAGGATTTCCTGTGCTCCTGCACAGATGCAGATGAGCCAAGGAAAATAAGGTGGCCAGCTTACATGTGCCCAGACCCAGTCAGCAAACTGGAGTCCAGATGCCCTGGCCTCCAAAGGATTCACCAGGATGGTTCTTGATGTGTTTCCTTTGGGACAAAGAGGTGCAATGGTAGGGCAGCGTGCTTTGGACAACGTGGACTTAAGTGGCCACTGGAAAGCAGTCAGCATTGTCTATGGGGCTGGTGAAGTTCATAGGCTCACACTGAGTGTATGTCTTCCTATGGTTTACTTTTCTTCCCTCTTGTCTCTTAATGAAATGCTTTTTACCTTCTTGTCTCTGCTCTCAGGCTCTCATCTATCAGGGAACTCAAATTCCCTGGCTTTTTCAAGCTGGTGAACTGAAAGAGGCAGGAAGCTGAATACTGGGCTTTGGGCATAGGGTTTCTGCATATAGAGAACAGAAAGAAAGACTTGTATTACTTTTAAAATAGCAGTTTCATGTCATCACTGGTGACCAGGAGAGGATACTGTGGTGACTATTTTTTCTAGGTTCTAAAACTGTAACTATCTTTTTTGGGGGGTTACGGATCTAATTTTAGCTCTTTTTCTCTTTCCATTCTACTTGGTTTTTGCTTGATTGTGCCTTTAATTTTATGTTCTTATCTAAAGGATATATAAACTATGGTTGTTGAATTTTGTAGTTTTCATTTTGTCCAGATACACATCCTTTTGTTGTGCCATCTGGCAACATTATCAGGATTTGGAGGGCTTATTGTTAAAAGTGCTTACTACCCATCCTTGGGCAAGCATGCTACGATGTTAGCTTTTTAACTGACTTGAGACACCCAGGCATAGAGAAACACAGCTCCAGACACCTTGTCCAGAAGATGGCCAGTAGCCATTGGGGCAGATCCAAATGTTCAGAACAAATTGGTGCTGTTGTCCACACAAGGCCAGATACCTCTTGTCTCTAAAGGTCCTACTTTATCAGGGGACACCATGATGATATCTGAACAGGTTATAGATCTAGAGAATTCCCCATAAGAGTCTCATGTGGAAATTGACCCAGGGAAAGGCTGTAAGTTTTCTATGATTGAATCCCAAGGTTATCTGCCTTAACAGATCACTCCCTGAGGGGCTGAAGAGCTTGGGAAACTGCTAAGAGATGCCCTTTGGGTCCCCATACATGGATTGGGTATTGACCCAAAGAAAGGCCTGTAAGACTCCTGCAACTCCTCCTGCCCATGTTGGCCATTTTAGGGTATACATCGCTCACCCCACTTGGCTCCCTGGTTAAATGCTTTTTGAACTGATCCTCTTCTTCATTTGTGGATATTCAGCAATACAAAGAGAAGCAGGGTAAATTTTCTGAGTACTATAAAATTGTGCTGATGTTTCCATTTTCTAATGATCGCTTTTGATCTGATCTGGCCAGATGTCCAGATCATTGTGGTTTCTTGATGCACAATGGTGGAAAGAAAAAAAAAGATTTATAACATCTACAAGTCACACTAAAGATGAAGCCATCATGGCTTTACCTTGTGAAAACAATCCAACTGATGCCTTATTTGCACCCTGAGTGGAGCCTCAGTGGGACTGTATCACAGGTGCAGGAGAAGGTAAAGGAAGGTTGTCATAGTCAGAATTTTCAAGGAGGACAAGACCATATGGGATACATAATTTATGGTATTATTTTATGGTAGTCATCCAAGAAGTGCAGGAAATCTGCCCACACATAAACACCTAGAGAATTCAGCCATGGCCTTGGGTCCCATGGCAACAACCTGCACAAGTTCAAGTGAAGACCTAGAGCCCATGACAATACCTTCCACAAGTCAAAATGGAGGCCTAGAGCCCACAACAATGATTCATGCAAGTCTGTTTCACAGATCTGCATTGGAAAGGCCCTGTGGTAAGAGGTGGAAGCTAGAAAATCTGTGCAAGAGGGATGAAGGATCTGTGCCAGTAGTCTGAAGGTTCTCACTGGAGCAAGGAAGCAATGCTCAAAGTGAGAACCAGAGCTCTCCCCAAAATTACCACAGCCATCCTCAGCAACAATGAGATCCGCAGCTTCTCCAATGAAAACATCCATGTTCATATTAGGAAGTCAGTGTGATAAGCTTCTTCTGGAGATTGAAAAGCACACCATCTTCCCCTCCAGAGCAAGGAAGCAATGCTCAAAGTGAGGACCAGAGCTCCCCTAAAGTGAACTGCAGCCATTATCAGTGACAACCAGGTCCTGAGCTCTTCCCACAATAAGAACAGTCAAGTTCATTTCAGGGAAGAACCTTGACAAACTCCTCCGGGAGAACTCATGTCAACAGGAGAAGCAACAACACCAAAGAACAGCACTACCCCTTCCTCTCTAGGTCTCCTTTTATACCATGACAACAATCCTCAGGTGGGCTAGCCACACTCAGCACCACGCTGCTTCAGTTTAGTTTGTATTACAAGCTGACCATGTTATCAGTCCACCACAGATGTTATACCTCCAGGCCATCTTTGCAGGTGTCAGCCAGGAAATTCCCAAGGACTAACCCATGGTAATCTCAGAACTATCAGGGCTCTGATGAAAAGCCAAATGCTTTCCAACTCCAGTTTGAAGAGGCATTCTTCACTTATACAGTAATTTAACTAATGTAGTAAATGTATATGCTAATTTAGACTTGGAGTCTAGGGAAGGTCAGAGTATCCTAAGACAGTATTTTATTATTCAGTCAGTTATGAGTATTAAAATAAAACTCCAGAAACTCTAAAGGGCTCACAAGCTGAGGTATGTGAAGTTGGCAGTGTGGCTTATTCAGTCTTTTTTGTTGTTATTGTTTTGTATTTTTTTTGTATCAGGGATCAAACTCACAACCTTGCGCTTGGCAGGTAGGCTTTTATGCCACTGAGCTAAATTCTCAGCCCCATATTTAGTCTTTAACAACTGAAACCACACAGAGGACACACAGAAGTTGAGCAAGAAAAGTCAGGTTTTCTATTCCTGTAGACTAGTTTCCAAGGACAAGCTTCCATATTGGTCCCCCTAGTGGATAATACCCATAGTAAAGTGCAGAGCTTTACGGAGAACTAAGATAGCATAGAGTGATGGAAATAAACCAGAGTGCTTCAAGTGTAAGCTGAAAGAGGACTGGGCAAGCAAGTGCCCTCTAAAGCCACTAAACCCACCTCAGGCCTGTCAGAATAAGGAGGACTCTTGACAACAGGCAAGGAACTACCTTCAATCCCAGAGAGAGTTGTGATCTCCACCACAGTGGCCAGGAAGAAATGCCTGGACAGTGAACGATGGTGCCCAAGGCGTCCTGTGTGGCTGCTACACAAGCAGAGTACCATTACCTTACAGGAACCCAGGTGACTTGAAGCAGCAAACAAGCAAATCGTATTACTCTGGGATCTTGGAGTGTCTTACTCAACTTTTATACTTTATTGTTCTGAACTGTCACCCCATTCCTGAGTTGTTGTGGGCCTTGAAGGAATTAGCCCACCATCTTTCTTTACCTCCACTCTGAACTGCCGGTTTAAAGGTTTCCTTTTTGCAGTTGTCTTTAGCTGATACCAAAGTGCTCCTTGACAGTAATTACAAAAGATATATTCATCCTCCTAAGGGCCATTATGTCACTCAAATATCTGGCAACCTGTATCTTCACTGCTCGGGACTCAGACTGCCTGATTCCGTGGGTCCTGATTTCTCTGCCAGAGCTGTTCTCCAGGAGGGCTATCAAGACCACTCGAATAGTTATTCAGCTGAAGAATCTTAATCTCTACCATCATAAAAAGCAATACTAATTTAAGACAGAAGCTAGGGAGGAACTCATATTTTTTATTATTAATTACTTTGGCTACAAGAATGTTGGCACATTGTCAGTTCCATGGACCACATGAACTTTACCAATATAAAGCCATTGGGAGACTATTAGCTATACAAAATCTCAGCACCATTAATGAAGCTATGGTACCTCTTCAACCATTAGTAACAGAATAATGCACCACTTTAGAATAGACATCAGGAAACATTATGCCTTTTTTTTTCTATTCCAGTAGACTAGCTCATAATATTCATTTGCTTTTGAATGGGAAGATTCCCAAAAAAGGATTTTGCCAACACTGTACTGTACTGTGTTGCATCAGTATTTCAGACATAGCCCATCCGTTTTTCTCATAAGCCTTAGTCCCAGTTCTAAGGCCCTCTAGAGGTTAAAAGGAGAGGGCAATTACAGCACACAGATAACTGCCACATTGTAGCCTGACCAAGGAGTTATATGATAAAAATAGAGTTAAGACTTAATTCTCTACTAAAAATATTTATAAAATGTTCCAACATAAGGCCCAGATTTCTCAACAAATGTGGCATATCTGAAGTATGATTTAACACCAGAGGGGAAAAAATAACAGTCCTCAAAGAGACCAGGCAATTTGCTATGTGGGTCCTCTGGAGTCTGAATAGCACATGAGAGTTTTCTTGGGAATTTGGGCTTCTTCTATACTTCAATATTACATTTTCAAATAATAGTCAAACTTCAAAATTAGGCCCAAAGTATCAGAAATCACTTGAAATGCATAGTAGCCACTCAAAAAACTTCCAGGACTTTATATAGTGCCTGAAACCAAGCCTAATAGTAAGAATACCAGATATAGCTAAGTCTTTTTGCCTTTTCATGGCTGAAATACATGGCATTTATTAATGTTTCTAGGAACCTTGCTGTTTAGATCTTAAAAACTTAAGTTTTTAGTCAAATATTTTTTCCTTGTTTGATAGCTGATAAAGTAGTAATCCTGTAATCTCAGAACTCAGAAGGTTAAGACAGGACAACCACCATGACACTGAGGACAGCCTTGGTGACATAAGCCAGTTCAAGGCCAGTCTGAACTATATAGTGAGACCCTGCACCAAAAAAGAAATAAGTTAAAGGAAGGAAGGAAGGAAGGAAAGAAGGAAGAAAGGAAGGAAAGAAGGAAGGAAGGAAGGAAGGAAGAAAGGAAGAAAGAAAGAAAGAAAGAAAGAAAGAAAGAAAGAAAGAAAGAAAGAAAGAAAGAAAGAAAAAAATTCTTAAAGTATAAACACTGCTCTCCTGACCCCTGAGATTAGGTAGAGTAAGAGTTCCCTGGTATCTGAATGGGTAAAACCATCACCTCAAGTTTTCAGGATGTACCAGTGGAAGATAGTCATTCCTTTTTACAGAATCTCTTGAAGGTTTTCAGAGACCTGTTCTCTAAGGGTGAAATAGTACAGGCAACGCTTTGAAGTTAGGAGGTCATTTCCTCTCTATCCACTTGAATTTGGGCAACACTGCAGTGTCAAACCCTAAAGTTTCAGGCAATACCATATGCATGTTAAATCTCCCATTCTTACCTTCAGTAACATTTTCCCCACTTAAACTTTATTAAAGTTTCATTCAGCTCATGTATGTGATTCATTCAGAGTTAATTCTGTGACAGGCATGCACATACGATAGTGCTCCAGAGTTGACTCGGCACCCTTTCAATCATGTGTCATCTTATTCAGAGACATTGAGAGACACCCAGGGTGAGTTACACATATTTAAAATCTGAAAGCCTGGTTTATCTGCATTACTTTATTTTTCTTTCATTTTGACACTATTTTTCTCTTGTTTATTTTGTCAGCATAGACCTGTCCTGAGCACAAATTCTTGCTATCTTCAGTAAATGTAGATTTTTTTCTTTTACCATTGTGTATACATTTGCAATTCTTTATTTTCTGTATATAGGAACATTGGCTCTCTGTCAGATCCATCATAAGTAATCAATAGCTTCAACTAAACTTGTGGAAGAAATGTATATATTGTCAAATAATACATTTTAAAATTCTTTATTGTAATTCTACAATATGTGACATTTCTATCAAAGACTTGATCATTTCTGCCATTATTCTGTATTTTCCTACAGAAATAAAAAATTGCATGCAATATTTACTAGTTCATTTAGGTAGTGTTCTGTGGCATGGGAAGCCAACTCAATATGTTTTAAAGAGGAATGTACAAAATATTTAAGTTAAAAAGTAGAGATACTTTCAATGTCAGTTGAAATTTTATCAAAAATGACAAATAACTCATCAAAATTGTTTTCAAATTTATTCATTCATTGTCTCTGTCTCTTTTTCTCTCTTTCTCTGTGTCTCTAGCTATCTCACTCTCTGCTCTGATGTGAATAAATTGGAATTAATTCCTGAATCCATGATGCAGTTTTAGAAAGTTTTAGGCATGAAATAAATTTTAGAATAGTATTGTTTGGTTTCCAAATAATTGTAGAGAGGCAAAGTATTTCATCACATTACAAGGAAACAATATAGTCTTACTTACTTTCCTCATTGTTGAGATAACACATGCAACACTCAAAGTCAGAGGAAAGGTTTGTTGTAGTTCAGTTTGCAAGGGTTTCAGTTTATAGTTGGCTGGTTCCAAGGCAGGATGGCATAGTAGAGGGGCAGCACAGAGGAGAAACAGCGCATGGTAGGCAAAAGGCAACAACATATTGAAACAGTAAGGAAGCAGCAAGCAACAATAGCAGTCCTTTTTGTCCCTTACATTCTATCTAGAGTACCCCTACTCACACCTAGGGTGGGGCATCCTTAATTCTGGTATCACATAATCCCATTATCACAACCTTAAAATCAGCCACCTCTGAAAAGTCTCAGCTATGACCACATGAGGCTCTGGCTGAGGGGACATCTAGATACAGGCTGTAACAAATATAGCATGCACGTATTCAAAAAGCTTAAATAAATTGAGACACTCAATAAATCATTGTAGGCACTCTACTTAGAACTACTGTAAATTTAGGAATGAGGAAGTACTTCTACCTAAAACATACACTTAACAAATTTAGTACTGTTAAGAAAGCAAACTATGTAATCTATGTTAAAACGAATCAAGATACACTCTTGAGACTTCTTTACTTCATTTCAAAACAACTACAAGCTGTGACTTCCTAGTTCTTCATGTACATATCCAATAATGTCACTTAAAATGTTTTACTAACCATAATATTAAGCAAAGTTGATAATATGGTAGTTTATGAAATGATACTTTCAAACTCTATAACATGGGAAGTAAAAAAAAAAATTACCAAGAGAGAAACCAGGTCAGAGGGAAGTTCACTAGCTACCAGTAAATCAAAGGGAGGGTTTTATGTCAAAGCACATAAGGTGTTGTTATTTGGTGGTGTTGTTTGTGTGTTTTGTGATCCTGGAGACTGAGCTTCACATTGAGGTTCCCCTCCTTCTTTTATTTTCTCAGTTTGAGGTAGAGTCCCATTCACTTGCACAGACTGGCCTTGAATTTGTGATCCTCCTTTGTTAGGCTTACTTCCACAAATGCTGAGATTACAGGCATGTGGCAGCAAGGGAAACACATACTGGAAGCAGGAGTGGTTTGCTTTGAAGTGCTTCTGGAAAAAGCAAGCAGCATTTCTCAAGTCTTGAGACCACTGAGCTGCATCTCCAGCCCTACTTAATTTTTTGTTTCCAAATATTGTTAAACATTTTTTAAGAGATTTTCTCATGATTATATGTAATTTTATATACTTTTATTTTCCAGATTTGTTAGAAAATGTATATTTCATGTTTTCAGCCAAACAAGTGAAATTGAGGTAGGATAGAAGAAATAAAATCTAGGCAGAAAGGAGAAAGAAAATTAATGTGTTAAAATTATACTTAAAAATAGTTGGAGGCTTCAGGACACAAAAGTTATTCAATCATCTCCCCTTCTAGGAAACACACACACAAACACACACACACACACACACACACACATTCCTAAAGGTCTAAATGTCATTTTAAAAAAACCTATAAATTAGGCTCTGGACTTGTGCTTCGTAAATTGTGTTTTCTCCACCCTCAGGAAAGTAGCAATATTGGCGGGCAGGAAGAAAATTTAAAGTATTGTAAGTGGCTCACATTTTGGCATAACTTGCCAGATAGAGAACATGACAGACAGTAGGAATACACAGCCTTTGTCACTCATCTTGAAGACACCCCCCAAAACACATAAATATACTTGGTTCAGGCTTCTAATGTATACCCACACTTCATTCTTCAGTGCATCCTAAATTGTCTGTCTGCTTAATAAATCCTTCTTGTCTCTCTCATGCATGCATCATGAAAATTCTTTTTCTGTGATGAAAGTCAGCAAATCTCCAAATGTATTCTATGAAAGAGTGGAATAGTTTCTTTAATTTGATTCTGTGGACATTCTGAGACCCAACTCAGTAAAAAAAAGAACTCAAAATTTCAATGCTAAGTGTATCTTAATATTTTAAAGAAAAAATATGAACATATACTAACCAAGTGAGATATTGTCCAGTCAATATTGATTGCATTAAAAACCTCATGTTCTATTATTAAAATTAAAGATAAAAATATAGCCACTGTATATTTGGTATTTTAAACTTCACTGATTTTTATCATGCTCTGCATACATGAGAATCTTCTAAATATCACCAAAACATTATTATCCTACTCTGAAAAATGAAAATTGAGAAATGATTGAAAATGCTTAAAGTAACTTGCTTAATATATGAGTGCTGTGGCAACCCTAAAGAATTGCCTTAGTGTAAAATATGAAAGCATATAGATTTGAGGGGATATGGGGAGTGCCCATGATCTGAATTCTGGGACTGATATTTCTAGCTGTATACCTTTGGGGATATTTTTCTACAGTAACTTCATCTGCATAATGAAGATAATAATCATAGCTAATGCATACATCTTTTGTGAAGATTACATTAGACATAAGTATTGTACTTAGAATAATGCTTTGAACTATATTAAAATAAATGTGAGTGCTTCCTTTAAGTAGAAACTTCAGATTGTTTCCATGGTAGCTCATTGCTAGCAAAGTTGTCATTTCAATAGAATTAATATAACACATAGGTACAATGTTACAACCTCTCAGAAAAGCACCATTCACTTACCAAACCGGATTTTTAAAAATCATTTAATTATTTGATAATATGTCAGAAGTGACAGAATTCCAGAATAAATACACAATGTTTTCTTAGAACATCAACTCACTTTAAATTTTTGATAATACAAAAATTCACATGTTTGTAGAGCTATAATGCAAGGACATCCACATAGATGTAGTTTTTGGTGAATTACTGTGAGTGTGTCTTAAATATCTGGGAAACTATTTTTTGCTATTTTATAGAAATTTATATAAAATTTTTGGAAAAAAACCTTGGTTCCATATATCTTTAAGATAAAGAAGATTTTATAGACCAGTTTTTCCTTTGATTTGCTTAAGCTTACATTTGATCTACACACCTTACAAGATTTTTCAGTAGTACTAAAATATCTCATAGACACTGAATTCTGCACTGAAAATTATAAACAACAATGAAGTTTTTAGAGCTATAGTCTATTATTGTGATAAACTCATCATGAGTTTATGCTGAGACAGGTTAACATATCATTCAAATAATCTGTCTTTACAAGAGACTTCCTTAAAAATATAATAACTGTAATTTTATCCAAAGACAATTAGAAGTGGCCAAAAACTAATGGAAAATTAAGCAGAGAAAATAAAATACAGTATTTTAATACTTTTTTTATTTTAAGTTTAGAACAGGTATTTTTCTTCTCTTAGGTGTAGAACAATAAATTCTAAAATTTAATGTCCATTTTTTCTCAGGCTTAGGTGTAGAACAATATTTATCGAAAGCACAGCAAACTTTTTAAAAACCCCATTTTGTCTTCTTTTTTAAACCAAAAGAAGTTTCCTTCTCTCCATTTTCACAAAACATGGCATCTTTCAAACCACAGGATAAAATTGTAATAGACACTTTTAGAAGCCGTATTTTATCCTTTAGTCTATTTCTGCAAAATATAAATTCATTTTATGATGTTTTATCCACTTTTATCAAGCACCACAAGAGTAAAATTTAATATCCATTTTTTCTCAGTCTATATTAATAATGTTGAACATACAGGGAAATGGAAAGAGGAGAAGGAGATAGGCAGACATCTACTAATGAAAGGATGCATATCGTATCTGTCAAGATAGCATTGTGAAAATTTTTTGTATAAAATTGTCTTTCTTGATCTTCATTACACAGATGAATGTATAATGCAAATATGAAAACTATCTTATGTTCAAAATGTAACAGACCTTGAAAATGTAATTTTCATTCCTTTTAGAGTCTATTGGTCATGGGATGCCTCTGAAACTTAAGAAAAGTGTTACCTAATTCAAACAAATCTTTCTTCGTATTAATATACCATTGATATTTCTAAATATACTATGGTATAAAGCAAACATTGGAGTATAGCGCTACACATTATTATAAAGAGCCAAGTTACGTAGAAATATTTTAGGCAGTTAGACAAGGCTGAGCCCTCGGGAGATCAATGCAGAAGACAACTGTTGCTGGAGGCTTATTTACTGAGGACCAGGCTTCAGAGAAAAGAACTATTCACCCATATATTTCTTTGAGGGATGAACAGCATTGATTGATATTCTAAATAGGCATCAATCACCTTGAAGTGGAAGACCAGACCTCCTTAACCCATCTCTTCCAGGATGGTCCTTGTCTGGCCCTTGTGCACTTGCTACATGACTTGCTTCCACATTTGATCCCCATTTGATCAATATTATACTAGGGACTGTACTTGTAATCTTACAAATTCCCACCTTAAGCCCGCCCCACTTTGTAATTTTACTCAGTAAACACCTATTAATAAAAGGAGAGTTGACAGGTAACTCACTTTCTGGGACTCCCTGACATTAATGAGTGCCATGTCATTTGCATATAAAGATAATTTAAATTTTTCCTTTCCTATTTTAATATTTTATATTTTTTATCTTGCATAATTTCTCTGGTTAAAGTTACCAGTACACTATTGAATAGGAGTGGTAATAATAGAAATCCTTGTCTTCTTCCTGGTTTTAGAATGAAAGCTTTTAGGTTTTTGACAATTTAGTATAATGTAGGCTGTTGGTTTGTCACAGATGACTTTTATCATATTGAGTTAAAGACAATCTATTCCAGTTTTCTGTATATTTTTAAAAAATCATGAATATTTAAAAGTTATCAAAAGTTTTTTCTGCATCTATTGAATTAATTATGTGATTTTTTGTCTTTGGATCTGTCGATATGGTGTATTATGTTTACTAATTTGTGTATGTTGGAACATCCCTATCTTCCTGCGATGAATCCCACTTGGTCCCCCCAATCCCCCATCATCTTCTTGATGATTTGCTGTATTCTGCTTGCTAGTAGTTTATTGATGATTTTCGCATCTATGTTCAGTCAGTAGATTGTCTTGTAGTTTTCCTTTTTGATTGTGTCTTCATTGGTTTTTTAAATCAGGGTGGCATTTGCCTCTAGGAATGAGTTACGGAGTACTGATTCCTCTTTGATTTCATTAAATTGTTTGAGGGCTATTGGCTTTCAATCTCTAAATTCCTTGTAGAATTCAGCCTTGAATTTTGTTTTTCTTTGTTGATACAGTTTTAATTATGATTTCAGTTTCCTTTATTGATATTGGGTTATTTAGATTTTCTATATCTTCTTGATTTAGCTTTGGTAATTAATGTATATCTAGGAAGATGTCCATTTCTTCTGTGTTTTGCATCCTATATGAGTAAATATTTTCAAAGTAGGTATTGATGATCTTCTGAATTTCTGCAAAATCTGCAATGATTTCAACTTTTTCACTTCTCACTGCATGAATTTGAGATTTTTCTTTCCTTTTTTGATAAGATTGATGAAGGTTTTATCAATTTTATTTATTTATTCTAAGAACCAACTCTTCAATTCTTTGTATTGCTTTCTGCTTCAATTGTATTAATTTCTGCTGTGATATTTATAAATTCCTCCCTTGTATGGGTTTTGGACTTTGACTAGCTGTTCATTTTCTAGAATTAGGTGGTTTGTTTTTACTCGTTCTGTTTTCCTGTTCACCACTATAAATTTTCCCCTTAGGATTTATTTCATTGCATCCCATAAGTTACAATATGCTGTGTCTGCATTTTTGTTTATTTGTAGATTTTTTTAGTTTTTTCTCTAATTTTATTTGTAAACCATTGATTGTTAGGGAGGCTGTTATTTAACTTCATATGTTTATGGTCATTTTGCAGTTTCTTTGTCATTAATTTCCAATTTCATTGCATTATGATCAGATAATATACATTTGATAATTTTAATTCTTTTGCATTTGCTTAAGCAAATGCAACTAGTATATGAACCTGTATATGGTTCTATGAACTAGTTCTATGAACTAGTATAGGGTCTATTTTAGAGAACATCCCATATGCAGCTGAAAACAATGAGTGTCCTGAGTTTGTTGAGTAGAGCATTCTATAAACATCTAAGTTCATTGTTCACAAGTTTGATTCAGTTTTGTTATTTTTTTGCTGATTTTTTTTGTCTGGTGTATCTATCATCTATCATTTTGTGACACTGTGTTATTAAAGACCTTTATTAAAATTGTCTATTAATATTTGTCTTATGTTATTGGTGTGCTCATATTTGGTGCATATATATTTATGATTATTATCTCTTCTTGAAGTGTTGCCCTAAAAGTATGTAGTTCCCTTCTTTATCTCTTTTGATCATTCTTGTTTTGAAGTTCATGGTCTGCAAACTAAATAACTGCCCCTAATTTTTTCTGGGTTCCTGTTACATAAAGCAGTTTTCCAACCAATGATTTTCTGCCTATTAATCTCTTTTTGAGTTCCATGTATTTCTTGCATGCAAAACATATTGCTGGATCTAGTTTCTTGATCCATTCTACCTGTTTGTTTGTTTTGGTTGGTGAGATGAGGCCATTTACATTGATGGTTGCAACTGATATGTATATTGACTTATATTTGTCATGTGATTTTCCTGCTGTTGCTTCCATGTTTTTCCATTTTGTTTGATTGCTTGCTCAACCTGGTTGTTTCTGTCTGTTGTTGCTGTTGGATTTGTGGTTATTTTTATTTCTGTATAAATTATCTTTCCATACTCTTTATAGTGTTGGTATGATGGCAATGAATTTCTCTTATTTTTCCATTAAATTTGAAAGATTTTTTTCAGGGTACACCAATCTGAGTTGAAAGTTCTTATTTTCAGGATTTGAAATACTTCACTCTAAACTCTTCTTGAGTTTAGTGTTTGTATTGGCCATGATTCTAATGGACTTTCCTTTGCAGGTGATCTTCTTGCTTTCCTTAACAGTTTTTAATATTTTGTTTTTGTGCAGAATTTCTTGGATCATCATTAGTATATGTCTGGGTGTAGATTTATTTTTGTCATAACTACTTAGAGTTCTATATGCCTCACTTATACCAGATTCTGTTCTCATGCTTGAGAATTTTTGTGTTATTACATCTGCAAATAGTCTTTTTATGTCATTTATGTGGTCTTCTGCTTTTTTATTGACACCTATCTATCTTATATTGTTTTCCATTACATTGTCTTGTTACTATTTATTTCCTAATTCCTTGTTATTTTTAAGAGATCTGTCCTTTAGTGATAGCTACCTGTGATACTGTTTTCAAGATGTGAAAGTGTATCTTCAGTTGTATTCAAGCAGTTTTGTCAGCTTTCAGTGAAATTTTTAATTTTTTGGTATGGTGATTGACTAACTGTGTCAATTTGAGAGATTTAGTAGCTTAACTTATTAGTAATTGTAGACCCTAAGGTATAGAATACCTACCCTAAGGTGGCTCATTACTTGGATGGTGTAAAAGGGAGAGAGGAAGGAACAAAAGTTCCATTCTTTGGAGGAGCTCCAGTCTTTGCCTTTGGCTTGAATGTCATCTCCTTGCTGCCAGAGCTCTTCAGCCCTCTGTCACAGACCCATTTTCCTTCTAGTATGGACTTGCACAAGTCACTGGGGTGAACTCAAGAGCTTGAATTGACTCCTGTGACCTCCATCATGCAGACACCCTTTGCAGACCTCCTCATTTGACTCTGTGGCTGACCATCGTAAGCCAATCTTATAATTTCATATACATTTGTATATATCATGTTATATCTGTTTTCTCTAGTAAAACCCTGACTAATACACTGCAATATCTGTTTGAATCTGTTTCATGCATTTTAGTTCCTTCCTATGTTTTTCAATCATGGTTTCTATTATTTTCTCATACTCCTCTGTTTTTCTATGTCTGCTCTAGAACAATTTTAAATATTGCATTGTTTCTCTTGTGGAAAAATTTCAAAGTCTACATAAGGAGAAAAACAGGACAGACATTGAATATCAGAAAGACTATTTTCCAATGGGAAATGGAACAAGGAGTAGGGAGGATGAGATAAGGGATTAAAAAGGATAATAGAAAAAAACGGAGACAAAACTTTTACAAATGGAGCAGAAGAAGGATTGAAGGAAAAGGAAAGAATCTGAACAAAAAAGAAGACATATTATGTACAGGTACAGATAACTATCATGATTGTTACCATTATACATGACAAATATGTACTAATAAAACTCTTTAGATAAAATGTAATAAGAAAAATAATAAATATTATTAATATACTTAAGTGGTAGGGATTTCCAGAAGTTCTATGAAAATTAAAAATGCAAATAGTAGAAGATGAATTCATGTATTCAATCAATAATTTATCACATACATATTTATTGTGTCAGTATTCACTGCATATCAGATATAATTTTAAGTTCTAGCAACACAGTCAAGTACCCTGACTGTAGCAGTACATATATTAGCTAATGGGGACAGGTGTTAATAAATATAAGCAAATATAGAATGAATATATAGATATAAGGAGTCCCAGATCAGGGCAATGAGATTTGCAATTTTACGAAGGGCAGACAAGAAAGGCTTTTTCAAAAGGTTACATTTTGATCATACCAGATAAAATTGAGAAAAGCTATCACACAGACAAAATCCAAATAGAAATTTCAAATGCAGCAAGATAAAATCCAAAGAGTAATTTTAAAGGCAGTTTGAGGACATCATGTACTCCATTTCATAAAATCTTTGAAGGCCAATAAGTTTAGAGCAAAATGTGAATGAAAAGATAGTTACTTAGACTTGAAACCAAAGGGCAAATGCAAAGTGACTGGCTGCTGAAAATTGTCTGCTCATTACAATCAACTGGAAACAGGTTACAGAAGATAGAGAGAGAAAGAGAGAGTTGATAGGACAGGTATATCTGATATTTTCTTTGTGTTTTTTCAAAGCCCAATTCCAATTGTATTTTTCAATTTAATTAATTTACTTCACAGGTATAACCATTCTTTTACTCTAAAATAGTGATTGATATTAATGAAATTGAAGATGAACGTTTTATATGAAATTCTTTCTGAAATATTGGGCAATATTTTTAGGAAAAAGTTTGTCAGTTCTAACGAATAACATTCTTTGTTCTGAGAAACTCAAAGGATAAAGTTGCTATTTGCTGAGATTGCAAAGTAATAAAAAAAAGCCTGATAAAGGTTTGAAGAACTGTCAAATATTTCAAATATCTCCTTCAGATGAGTATTTTTCTATACACATTGTAAATGCTTAAGAAGAATATATAATGTAGCCAAACAGGATGGACAAGCTGAGCCAGGAGGGTAATTAATTTGAGGACAACCTAACCTGCATAATGCAACTACTTCTTAAGAGGAGTAAGGAGAAGGAGGAGGAGAAGGAAAAGGAGATGGAGAAAGAGGAACAGAAGAAGAAGGAGTAAAAGAAGAGGAAGAACTTCTGGCATGCTTTAATGTTTACATATGAAAGAGAGAATTATGAATTGTAGTAATCATTTTCTTTAACTTTTAGTTATCCTTCATATTGATGGCCTATATTATACTAGATCTGTTGACCTTTCCCCTTTTTGACCAAGCAATTTAAAGGGATTGTTTTCAAGTTTTAAATTTGAAATGTTCATTTTCTCTCCATAGTTATGAACAATTAATCCTACTCCACTGTAAACTACACATCTGTATAAGATCTGGAACATATGAGGAGAAAATGGAAAGTTAATAAAAAATTGCTATTTTTATAAGATATCAAAATTATTCAATATTAATTTCATTTTCCCATTTACCCTACATTTTATTTATATTAAATTGAAAAGTTAAAACTTTGTACTACGATTTTAATTGAAATGTGGGACAGAACATTAAAAAGTGATCATAAAAACTGGTTTGTTAAGTAAAAATCCATTTCAGTGATAAAACCGTAGTACAAGTGGTGCTACTCATTTCCCTTACGAGAACAGAAAAATCCATTTTTCCTCTACAAAGACTATGTTCAGCAGTTTGGTAAATGGGAAATTTCCAAAATGGCAAAGTTCACAAAACTCAACCTCTATCAAACCCTGTTTCATTTTTCTTTGTCTTTTTTGATTACTTGCTTACTCTTAAGTCTGGAAAACCAGCTGATTGGAAACAACTTAAAGATATCAGCACTAAAGAAGAAAGATAAGGACAGAACAATCCGGAATATAATTCCTATTTTCTGCATGACATTTTAAAGTAAAATGTGACAATTTGTACAAAATTAAACTTCACTTTTACTAAAATTATCTCCTTTAATATTTTAATATTTCATTAAAATCATTTCAGTCTTTTGATTTTCATATGAAATCTATTGTTTTCACTTTTTCAATGAGTTGGCCTTGTTCTCTATTTTTTTATGAAACAATAGAATATACAAAATAGGAAAATAAAAATAGTAAATTGTGAGTAATTATCTTCATGGTAGTTCCTTAGAGTACAAGACATAGACAAAAAGATTCTTATAAAAAAGAAACACGTAAGAGCACAGAACTTTCTTTCAGTGAACCAAGAGAAACTAGTAGTATAAATGAAGCAAAGGAGCATATCTAGTAAGATATTTTTGAAACAATAAAATGGGCAATTTTTCATAATTATTTGAACTTTTCCCTACTTTATATTTTTCAATTTTGCTCCTTACTTTTATGTGTGTGTGTGTATGTGTGTGTGCATGTGCATGTGCGTGTGTGTGTGTGTGTGTGTGTATATATATATATATCCTATATAAGAGACACTGATATATTATTTTAATTCCATTCTTACAATTCTTCCCTACATAAATTTAATCATATCCAAACAATCTCCCCTTCTCTTTCTTTCCCTGCTCCCTTCATATATTTATCTTGATTTAGAATTATTCCCATTCCTCCTTCTGAATTCATTGGTGAATCATAACTATCACACTATTTATTTATTTGTTCACTGTTCTAAACCTAATCAGCCCACTGTCATCTTTAAACTTCAATTCTTTATGCAAAGGAATTTTAAAATTTTTAAAATTTTTTAATACCATATGCTAACATATTTCATTTGACATTTTACATGAGTCTTGCATTCATGTTTTTTGTTTTAGAAATTGAACTGTCTCCTCAGTTAGTTCTATATCTAAAAGAAAGGTGGCATGATACAAATATGTGTTTCAGAAAGGAACAAAAAGGAACAATTAAATAAAGTCTTTACTTATAGCAGTTTATAAATATATATCAAGCCAGGGATTTAGATCAGCAGCATAAGTGCCTGCCTGGCAGGTGTGAGGTCATGAATTTGATCGCTGAGCCTCCTCTCCCCCCAAATATATATATATATATATATATATATATATATATATATATATATAGTTATAGTTATAGTTATAGTTATAGTTATAGTTATAGTTATAGTTATAGTTATAGTTATAGTTATAGTTATAGTTATAGTTATAGTTATAGTTATATAGTTATAGTTATATAGTTATATATATAGTTATATATATAGTTATATATATAGTTATATATATAGTTATATATATATATTGTTATATATATATTGTTATATATATAGTTATATATTGTGTGTTATATCTATATAGTTATCAAGATAACATGGAATAATTCCATGAATCAGGATTTACTAGAAATGCAAATACATTTTTAATGCCATGATTGAAATAAATGCCTCCATGTTCCTCTATTATCAGAAAGTAATTTCATAAAAAATTCTACAAGATAATTTATTTTATTATTTGAAAATAGTAGTAGGATCAATTAGTGAGATATCTATTGTTATTTTAAACTAATCTAAGTTATTAAATGATTTAGGTTATTATGTAGATAACTTAAAATATTAAATACATGTAAATACTGATCTTTTCTGAAAGTTAATTTACAAAAAACAGGGCAAATTAATATGGCACACTGACCATAGGTTTCTCCAACTGTTATACACAAAATCTTTGCTAACATCTGTTCCATGTATACACACATGGTAATATATAAATTTTTATACAAACATGTGGAAATGCACACAGAAATGGAAGAATTTTATGAAATATTTACTCCTAGCTTCCTCTTGACATACATGGTATTTCTGTTATACAAAAATATGCACTCATTTCAACTTCGTAGACTAACACCATGGATCCTTCTAACAACTAATCATGGTAAGCAGCTTTCTATCCTGCTTTCTGGACTATTCTGCTCTTCATTGAAATGAACCAACAACAGTTTATTTTGCAATTAAAACAGAATTGTGTTGCTCCAGAAGTGTGCAGAACAGATTTCGCTTGTCTTTGGTGTTTTAACAAGATCATGATGAGAATGAGCTCAGCTGTCAAAAGTAAATCCAATGACAAATAACTTCTAGACGCTGAGGGGAAGCATCGCGGTTTCCGAGCATTCGTGAAGATTGAAGTTTAACGTCTATTACAAACACTCAGGTGTGCTGTGCCTTTCTCTTAGAAAATGAAGTAAAATGTGGTTTAAGTTTGAATTTGTTTATCTTTCTTTAAAAAATTACTATATGCCTGTTTTCAGATATGACTTTGCAGTGTTATAAATGAAGTATGAACAATATCCGTAAGAAAGATTTGTAAATCCATGGTAATTGCCTATTTTGGATATCTTGATCTGTACCAAATGACCACTTTGACAGTTAATGACAGGCAAAAAGATGCCTACATTTTGTTAAAGTATTTAAGTAAATTGACTCTAATTTAAAAACATCTCATTGCAATCAGTGCTGTCCATTTCTAGACATTTTTTAGGTCATTTTATTTAAAAGGAAGAAAATTGTATCTTGTAGGCACAACTTTAAAAGATAATGGACTTGCTTGATAGTAAATAATGGATGTAATAGATGTGAAGAGCTGATTAAAGTTAAGAAAAGGAATTCAGTTACTTTTTGGAAGTATATCTTCATAAGGTACCAAATTATGTTTACATCAATATTTATTTATTTATTTTGTTATTTATTAACTAGATTTCAGAAAAAATCTTCTGAAAGTTTATATCATGGATAATTTTGTGGAACACATAGCAGAAAGTAAGTTAAAGAGATAAAACTCCTTGCATTAATGTCTTTCCAGGCATTATGTTACTTAAAATAATAATAATGAACAAAAATATAAAATAATAATGATAATACAAAATTGTGAAGTGCTTAGGTTTATATAAAGATAGTCTGCCAACATTTCACACCTAGTGAGCAAATCTGAGGTTTTAAGGTGTTGCTTACAGTTTCATATCATGGTTCAAAATGTTCATAAAATAAAATCATTGCAGAGAAAACAAACTTTCATTCTATCTGGCATTGTTTTTACCTGAATAATTTTTCAATATATTATTAAAACAATTTTGGTGAAAATAATGTAAAATACTGGAAATTCCACATAAAATATTTGTATAATTGATAAATTAGTAAAGTTAATAGCAATTGGACAAGTCCAATTAATGTCATTAATCATAACAGTATTTGCATTAAATTCATGTCATATCATAATATATTATTCATAGATATTGAAAAGTGCATATAGTTATTACTGAATAATATTCACAAAAATGTTATGAATGTAATTGGAAAATAAATTTTGCAAAATTTAATTCAATTCTCAAAGGAGCAAATGCAGACACACAATAAACACATGAAAAGCTAATCATACTCATAAAGAATTACATAAGTGTAAAGTAAAGCCACAGATACATAGTCCTTCGAACATGTCAGAATGAAAATGAAAGAGAATTTACCAAATTTTGTCAGAAATGAGGAATGTCTGGGACTTTGCTGTGGTAAGAGTGTAATTGGTTAAAATTCTTTTAAAACCATTCAGAATTTCCTAATTCTGAATAAATGCATTTGTTACGACTCAACAATTTCAATCTTAGCAGTATGCTATTAGAAAATCTTTAACATTTACATCAAAGGCCTGGAGCTCAACATCCATAAGCAATGTACAAACAAAAACTCAAACCTAGAAAAAATCTTAATTGTCTTTCTTCGGCAAAATTCATTTTAGCAGTTACATTCATTTTAAAACAATCCTGTATGGATAAAGACAAGTTCTACAGAGATAAATAGAATTCACTGTGACACAAATAATATTCATGATTGTCACAGAAACATAAGATGTTTTTGATCAATGCTATTTAATTAAAATAATGTATTACAGTAAAAAAAATGTCATCAATCTCTCTCAAAATTAATAGAAGTATTTTCAGAAGAACAAATGACAATATGCCTGTTACTATAATAATATTAAAATTTAAACAGTCAGCATATTTTGTCACATTTCACATACAAAGAATGTTTTTATTAATAAAAATCAATAAAAAGAAAATATTTTTCAATACTAATTTGTACCACAGATGTAAAATTTTTACATTTGACTCATACATGTGAAGCTATAAAATAAACATTTACTTTAAAATATAGGAATAAAAGAACTTCAATATAAAATATTGAAATTAGGAAAGAACTCTGAAATCTCCATAGATATTAGAAAAAGAAATTGCTACCTTAGAGGAAAGAGTATACTTTTCAGGACAGTAAGTAGCTAAAGAGAGAAAAGACAGGGTTCTGACATGAATCAGCTTTTGAGGAACAGGATATAGAGATGACAGGAGACCAAATGTAGTGACTAAACTTTAAAAAACCTTGTGAGAAACTGTATGAATCAGAAGTGTTAAATGTGTGGAGACATACAACTATTTAAAGAACTTGTTCACTTAACTATGAATGCATTACTAATGATATTCTTTGAGAGTGACCTAGGTGTGGAGATGAAAACCTTATTACAATGAACTGAAATATGAACTCAGAAATTAGACCTAATAACTATAGATTAATTATTCTCATAATATGCATATATTGGGAGATAAGACAATATCAAAAGGAAATGTTTCTTCAAAGCACTAATGAATGACTATAGCAGGTACATGACATAGAAAAAATTACTTAATCTTACTGAGGATTTAAATCTTTACATGTGAAGCATAGAAACATCTAGATAAGACTGTGAAATATTGGAAAAGTAACCATTATTCTATAAAATACTGAAAAAGTCATTTAAATGCTGTATCAGTAATGGAAAATACAAAATATTATGTAACTGTTTTGTTACACAGAACATTTTCTAGGGTTTAAGACTAAATATGAAAATAATTATATATTTGCATAGTTTAAATAAAGTAAAATGATTACACATTTCATTGTCATTGTTTTTTATTTTTTAATAATTTTAAAATTATTTTTACATATTTGTGATAAATTTACATCATGAGAAAAAGTTATGTCAGTGGGAGCACAATGCTAAATAAAGGGATATAACTTTCACTTACTTTAATGAATCAAGGAAGTTAAATTATAAAGCAATCTGATTCTTCAGAGAAACACTAACTAACTAAATGTATCAGACTGAAGCAAATATAGATTTGGTGTTTTAGATATCAACAATTAACATTGTGGTTTACTTACCATATTTTATGTAAAAGAATACATTGCTTAAAACTTCATCCAACTATCAATCAATAGTTAAGACCTAGTCATCTAATCTTATGTTGAAGTTTCCCATAAGAAATTATAATCACCAATAATGAACTTTCTTTTGCTTTTTCTTTTAATTACATTTCTACTGAAGTTGAAAATCTTGGCAATATGTTTTTCTGTTGCTCAGATTCCAAAATGATACATATTCCTTGATGTGCAATGTCTTGGAATCTCTGTAAAAGTCATATAAATCCAGTGACAGCTGGTTATGCTTTTTCCTCATATATCGTGATTACCTCTGCTGATGACTTTGAGATAACTGAAGCAACCACATGTAGCTGAATACCTGAAGGTAATAGATTTTATCATACATCTAAGAAAAATTTGTGTGTTAATTTCTACTTCAAATTTATTCTTATTGGATATTTTGCATTTTATCTTTGTAACATGTTCTACTAGTCATTTTTAATTAGTAAGATTTGTTGAAAGTGCTTTTTCTTCCTTTAGAGACTTCATGATAAGTTGATAAATTCTGACATGGTAGTGAAATCATTAATGTTATCTTTCTGCTATGATATGAGCTGTTTCAGTTTACTGATTAGCTTTATGCAAATGATTCTTGAAGGCTTTTTCCAATTTATTTATAGCTATAAATATTGCTTATCAAAGAGGCATTTGATTATGTAGAACAAGTCCTTAAAAGACAATCTTCTGAGGAGTCACTTGTTCCCAGTGTTTTTCCAGTGGTTACTTTGGAAAGGTCCTTCATTACTAGTCAGAACTTTACACTGCAGATCTCATTTTTAGGTGGAAATTCTGAGAGCAGTGGCAGCAACCTGTAAAGAGGATTAAAGTTGAATATAAAATCGCATTCTTTTCACAGCCAGCAGTCACACTGTCCAAAAACATTGTAGCGTTAGATTTAGAACTTAAAATTGTCATAGCATGTCACATGCACATTGCAGTTACTGAGTGTTTTTCAACT
This sequence comes from Dolichotis patagonum, assembly GCA_004027295.1. Lineage (NCBI taxonomy): Eukaryota > Metazoa > Chordata > Mammalia > Rodentia > Caviidae > Dolichotis > Dolichotis patagonum. The sequence goes on along the minus strand of PVJX010001821.1, from coordinate 2,817 downwards.
TTGGAGTCCATGCCTCTATCATACAATCAAATTTGCTCATATTGCCAAGGTTTAACACACTATATCTAAATATTTTGCATTCTACTTTATGAATTATTTGCAATTTAATATTTACTTTCTAAGAGACCTGTAACGAAGGAGGAAATTACCAAATATACATATAATAGCAAAGTATATTATGTAGGAGTTTCTGCTGATAATCAGAAAAATCTATTGTTTAAGAAGTACAGCTTCTCTGTTAAGTATTATTCCTCACTATTCTTAGATATATTTCTAACCAGGCTAAAATTTGTTCAAATAATATCACAGAATAAGATCTGTTGTAAAGGGTTGAGATATTGTCATAAGCTAAATAGTGGCCACCTTAAAATTCATATGTAGCCAAGGCTATGACTATTGGTTTTAGAAGAAGAGAAAATTTGAACAGAAAACATACCTTACGGAAAAGACTCTATGAAGACACAGGCTGAAGACTGCTATGTACAAGGCAAGGAAAATATCTATAAACTTTCTACCATTATACTCTTCAGAAAACAAAAAAAAAAATGTTATTATATGTTTCTCTGGGACATTTATCTTCCAGAACTATAGAAAAATGAATTTCTGTTGTCCAAGCCACTCAATCTTTGGCGCCCTGTTACAGCAGCCCTGTGATTAATACAAGTATCAAATATGCGATATATGCTACATAAACTTTGATCAAGATATTTATTTAAAATATTGAAATTATAAGTCAAAACATAAGCTTTCACCGATGAATCCAATTGCCTCTTTCTGGTGGACTTAATGGAAATTGTAAGAAAGGCAAATTACAAAAGAAATTTTATTTTAATCTTTTTTTAAAATTTATTTTATTTTATTTTTTTTATTTAAAAGAGAATAAAACAAAAGGGGGCAGTACAGAGCAGATCAGAAGAGGACAACATAGGCAACACAGTACTTTACATTAAGTCAACTGGACATCACCATTATCTAACACCATATCTCTTACTCTGCTATAGTTGAGCATAGTTTCAATTACAATAATATCAAACATAACACAATAGAATAAAGCCATGCATATAGTGAAAGAATTACAGGGCTTTCTGAACCGAATAACAGAAAATGATCAATTGGTATTATAATATCACATTTTTGATAAAAAAAGAAAAAAATTTGTTTGAACTATCACACATATTCAATTTTCCAATAAGACACAATGTGGTAGAGAGAACCAATGGTAATAGAACAAAAAAAAGCATGGTAGGACTTCTAAGAAGGATAATATTAAATCAGCAATAGCTGTCATAATGTTTTCTTCAAAACAGCTGTTCATATCATCACGTATGATATAGTCAAACAAAACAGGATAACATCATTCCAACTGATGATTTAAAACTTTGAAAGACTTCGAAGCTATGAGATGGGGCCTCATGCTTATCATAAAGTCTTACATATTCTTATCAAATCTCATATTAGGGAGATTATATGGTATTTGCCCTTGTGAGTTTGGTTTATTTCACTTAAGAGAATGGTCTCAAGTCCTGTCCATTTATTTATAAATATCTCAATGTGATCATTCTTTATAGCTGAGTAGTACTCCATTGTATAAAAATGCCACAACTTTTTTATCCATTCCTCAATTGATGGGCACTTAGGTTGTTTCCAAGATCTGACTATTACAAATTGTGCTGCTATAAACATGGGTGCACATAAATCACTGTGGTACGATGTTTTCAGTTCTTCTGGAAATATGCCGAGAAGCGGAATAGCTGGGTCAAATGGGACTTCCATATCCAGCTTTTTAAGGAATATCCAGACTGAACTCAAAAGTGGCTGCACCAGTCTACACTCCCACCAACAGTGCAGAAGAGTTCCTTTTCCCCACAGCCTCTCCAACACTTGTTGTTGGTAGTGTTTTCTATCTTGGCCATTCTTTCTGGAGTGAGATGGAATCTCAGTGTGGTTTTAATTTGCATTTCTCTCATGACTAACGATGATGAACATTTTTTCATGTATTCATTTGCCATTCGTATTTCTTCACCTGAGAACTGTGTATTCATTTCAGATGCCCATTTTTGGATTGGGTCTTTGAATTTGAGGGTCTGATTTTTTTTAATTCTTTATAAGTTTTAGACAAAAGTCCTTTGTCTGAGGCGCTGTCCATGAAGATTTTTTCCCAATTTGTGGGTTTTCTTTTCACTCTGCTGGAAACCTCTTTTGACATGCAAAAACTCTTTAATAAGATGTGGTCCCAGTTATTGATTCTGGGAAGTACTTCCCGTGTACTTTGGTTCGTGTTCATGAATTCTCTTCCTACCCCTATATCTTTGAGGTTTTTACCTACTTTGTCTTCCAGCAGTTTTAGTGTTTCTGTTTTAATATTTAGATCTTTGATCCATTTAGATTTTAGTTTGGTGTATGCTGATAGACATGGGTCTAGTTTTAGTCTTCTGCATATGGACAGCCAATTTTTCCAGCACCATTTGTTAAAGAGACTGTCATTCCTCCAGCGAGCATGTTTGGCCCCTTTATCAAAGATGAGGTGGTTCAGTGAGTTTGCAGTTGTGGTTGTATCTTCCAATCTATTCCACTGATCCTCGGGTCTGTTTCTATTCGAGTACCATACTGACTTTATTACTGTAGCTTTGTAGTATAATTTTAAGTCAGGGATTGTGATGCCTCCTGCCTTGCCTTTGTTGCTTAGAATTGCCTTTGCTATTCTAGGTCTCTTCTGGTTCCAGATGAATTTTAGGAGTTATTTCTCTAGATCTATGAGGTATGTTAGTGGTATTTTGATTGGGATGGCATTGAATCTGTATAGTAATTTTGGGAGAA